>CM039486.1:13946442-13977562 GCA_022433065.1 Begonia loranthoides | reverse complement strand
GTAGGTATGTGTCATTCTTCCACCATGGGTTTTTTCTTTCTAGTCATTGACAATAAAGGGAAATCAAAGGGAAATTGTGAGACCCAATGCAGTGAAGATAAATGGAGGTGTTGGGTCATCTCTTTGATTTTTCTAGACTCTGGTTCCTTGTTGTTAGTATGGTCCGCTGTGTCCAGGGTTTGTCGTGAACTGTGGATGTGAATTGCTGGAATCCTTCATAGCCATTCATTTTGCAAGTAACAATTTCTTCCCCTGTAGTTGGACGATTTTGATGAGGAAGTGATTTGTTGATGGATAATGCCCTGTTATTCATTTCTTTGATGATTGTGAAAGATATTGATGGGGGTTTGGATTTTGTTCTATTATTTGGTTAAGTGACTTAAATGACTTTTGGATTCTGAAATCCTATTAAGTAAATGAAAAAAGAGTATGGTTCTCTGTGTGTTTATAACTCTGATGGATACGCTCTGTTATTGGCAAATGTTGTGTATATTATTGCTCGATGGAATGTGATGGAATTGATACTCATTTAATGGACATAATTATTTGGTTGCATGCATGTTGGGTGTAAGGTGATAGAAGCAATGTACTTCACTGTTTAGTGGATAAATCATTGGATTATGGAATTTTTTATATTCTCCCTATGATTTTTATGAAGTGAGAAATGTGCTCGATGGGTTGTTGTCAAATATCTACTGCTGTATTAATTTGGTTACTGCTGGCTGGATTTTTATTGGACGTTAAATATGTGGAAAATGCTCTCTATTCAATTTAGTTTAGTATGCTCCTTGTGGATTTCTGCCTCTGGTTTGGTTGGGTGTTTTACATGTTTGTGATGTGCTCCGTCATTGGAATATTGCTCTCATGTTGACTGTCAAGTTATAATTAATGGAAACTGTTATTCAGTGCATTTGGATTATAGTATTTTTGTATGACATTGAAAGGGAATAATATCATACTAGCTTCGGATGTGTCCTTTGGATTGGGTTCTTATATTCTATTATGGATGCATTTAAGAGATTAATTATCTACTGCAAGATCTTCGTTTGGATAATAAGGTTAAGAATAAGTATATTGTGGTTATATGCTCTCTGTTGGTTTCTGCTTTGGTTCTCTACTGTTGAATGTTGATAGATATTGGTATACCCTGTTGATTAAGCGTTGTTCTACATCTTTATGTGCTCTAGTTATTAATTGGTTGAACTTGGATATTGGGATGGGTTGTGTTCTGTTAAGGAGTTAATGGGTTCCTAGAACTATTATGCGATTAGTTGAATTTAGATTATGAAACTCTATTATGTAATAAGGATTAAGGGTAGGAAGACAATGAGATTAATAAGTTGTGATTATTAATAATTAAATGTTATTGAATTATGAAGGTACTAAAAAGGGAAGAAATGATAACGATTAAGCGTTGAGCGCTTTAAGGAAATGAGGTAAGTGATATGTCTGTGCTTTGGTCTTTGGGGCCCTACATCGCAAGAATAGGACATGCACGTTGTATTGTTAACTACATTATTAGATATTGAAAATGTCTATTGTTTTATGATCATGTCTACAGCCTTACGAGCATGTCTTCAGTTTTACTAACATGTCTACATTTTTAATAACATGTCTTGTAACGACCCGTTTTTTTTACTTTAAAATCACGTGAAATTTAAAACTTTTCTTTTCATAAAAACATCAGAGTATTTGTTCTTTATAAAACCCAAACGTTAAAACTCTTTACTTAAAACCTTTTTATAAGTTGTAGTAGAAGTAATAAAATCCTTTTATGAAACGCAGCGGAATTAAAACAAAACGTTAAGGAATATTAAATAATTTACAAACCCCTTTTTCAAATAATTTCCTTTTTAAAACTCTTTAGCCCAACCAGCCACAAGATCCACCTGTGCAAATCCTTCATCAACTGTCTTTGACCTGTTCACCTGTTGCTCGTACATACCAACATCACAAGGTCTAAATTAATGAGCCTAATGCTCAGTAAGTGATAAAAGAAATGCAATGCAAATGATATGCATGATCATCCAATGCATTACAGAAGAGAACCGTTTCTCTTCTGGAAGTTAAGGTGGAATACTCCCTAGAGTCATGTGGCCTAACCAGTCACTCCGACGAGGAGATATATCCATCGGGGGTGTTACCATAAGCAGGTATCCTCACTTTCGTTGAAGACGTTGGAGGTTTCAGAATGGGGTAATTGTGAACCCTAGAATCCACGTAGCTAACTTCTAAACCTACCACTCCCTACGTGGGAGGAATCTACCGTATTGAAAGTCACAATTCACCCGAACCCCAACACACCTATTTACATATATTAATTATGTCATGCAATATGTTCGTGAATACTCTAGAAACAACTTTATTTAATAGAGCCATAACCCCCGAGGTCGTCTTGCGCATGGTAACATAAGCTCACATCGCGTCACACTCCTTCAACATTTACTTCAACCGGCTCACCATTCATACCTACATCACATGAGGAATAATGAGCTTATTGCCCAGTAAGGAATATAAAATGTAATGCAATAATAAACTTTATGACAATTCTACATGCTTTAGTTTCATATACTTGTAAGTTGGGTGAGAGCAATGTAATACCCCGAACTTTTATATCAGAATTTAATAAGGATAATTAGAAAGAAATTGAGAATTTTGGATTAATTGGATAATTATCGGGGTATTACCAAGGACGTAACCGATAGATCAATATTTTGTTAATTTATCGGATGATAATTATAATTAACGTGGAAGAGAATAAAATAAGATTTTATTAGATTAGTAGAGATTAAAATGTTAAAGAGTGGTTAAGTGAAGATTTATTGGAATTATTGGAGTGGAGGATTTTGTAAATAATTAATTGGGGAGGAATTCAAATAGATTAAAAAGTAAAGGATTAAGGAAGGGTCAACCGGTTCAAGAGAACCGGTTCAAGCCAGCGGTTTACACTTAAAAGAAAGGGATTGGTTTCTTTTCTTATCATTTGGCCTTCGACCATTTACAGAAGAGAAGAGAGGGACGAATAGGGGAGAGAGAGAGACGATGAAGGGGAGAAGAGATCGAGAGAGTGAGCGAGCAGGAGACGTCGACTACGAGGGCAAGCTTCTTCACGGCAATGGCGTTCTCCGGCAGCGACGAACGGCGGGGGTGCGAAGCTAGGGCTCGGAATCGGGACTCTCCCGCGAAGTGGCTTTCCGGCAACGATTCAGACTTTGGGCGAGGATGTTCAGGTGAGCTTAGCCGACTCTTCCTTCCCCTTTTTGCATTCTGTTGTTTGGTCATGGGTGGGACGGATTGCAGGGAACGGTATTCAGCTGGTGATCGGTGGCTGGAAGTGGCAGGTTTGGGCTGGACCAGCCAAAGGCCAAGGTCCAGCCCGTTGTTGGCTCCGAACGAGTCTAGCCCATACCCTTGCAGTAGGCGACAACGATGGTGTGAGCGTGGCGAGCAGCCTCTGGAAAGCTACATAGAGAAAACGACGTTGTCGGACGTGTAGGAGCTACACACTAGAAGTGGCAGAGTGATTGTCTTCTGGCGAGGGCACAATAAAAGGGCAGAGGTGTTTTGTGCAAGAGAACTCTCTTCTGGTTGCCGTGTGGTATTCCTGGTGAGACGAGAACTGAGAGAAATTGGCACAGTTGAGTGGAGAGACAAAAACTGTGAAGGAGGGCTGTGTGTAGGGAAAGTTGGAGCTGCTGGACTGCTACAGGTCTTCCCTCTTTTCTGGTGATGGCCGAGAGGGATGGCTGAAGAGAGGTTGGCTGCTCTCGGATGTTTGGGTGAGCATTTCTTCCTCTGTCAAATTAGTTAAAGCACATTAATGGAGGATATATTACGGATTACTGAACTGCTCAGTTAGATTTGGAAAATGTTCAGTTGTTATAAATCTTCGTTTTTTTCATGTGCGTTCTGGCTGGCTCTGTTAGTTGATTTAGATTATAGTTGTCTGTTGTGATGGATTAGTTTTGCTCTTGGATAATGGATTTTATTTCCTGTAAAGCATATTGTTTCTGTCAAGGCTTGAATGGCAATCTTGTTGTTGGGTATCGCATTTCCGTCAATAGGATGAAATTATGCACTGTGGATGTATGCACTGTGGATGAGTGTTTTATATCTCTTTTGGTTACCTGCTGGATTATGGAATATATATGGAAATGCTCTGTTTACTTAGAATGTTATGTTCGGTCTATGATAAGCATATAATTAGGGGAGAATCATGTTAAGTTGAAATTGATATTGTTGTAGTTATCGGGAATGTTGACAAGGAGATGGTTAATTTGTTGTTGGATGTTAGAGTGTTATATTGTTGGAATTGAATGTCTGACGTGTCGTTTGTTTGGAATGGTCCTGTGAAGCAACAACTTGTGGTGTCATATTCTATTGGTTTTGTATTGGGCTATTAAATGGGTCTAAAGCTTGATAATAATTTAGTTAGGAGATCATTATGTAACTAGGAGTAGGATAGAAAAGATGTTAAGAGTAATGAGTAGACTAAATGATTTTTGTAATGACAAGATGTTTCTAAATTGTGAAGGTACTAAAAAAGAAGAAAAGTTAACTTTAAGCATTGAATGCTGTGAGAAAACGAGGTAAGTGATGTGCATGTGTTTTGGTCTTCGTACCCTACATCGCAAGATTAGGAGATGCATGTTTTGTTGCTTACTACTTTAATAACATGTTTCATTGTTTAGAGTTTTAACCACACGTTTCGTTGTTTACTGCTTTTACAACATGCTTATAATTAGTAATCGCACGTTTCGTTGTTTACTGCTTTTACAACACGTTTTGATAGTTATTTATGCTTTCAGAAATTTGCATGCATTCACGAGCATCAAACGAAACAAATACAAATAATGGACGAATCATAAGCCATAAAAAGTAATTAAGCGAACGAAGAAATAAATAGCGAACGAAGAAATAAATCACAAACGAAGAAACAGATGATGAATGAAGAAACAGATAACGAACGAATAATAACTGATGAGAAATAACTAATGCAATCATAGTAAAGTAAAGAAAAATGCAACGAAGTAATGCATTCACGAGCATCAAATGAAACAAATACAAATAATGCAATCATAGTATGCTTTCAGAAATTTGCATGCATTCACGCGCATCAAACGAAACAAATACAAATAATGGATGAATCATAAGCCATAAAAAGTAATTAAGCGAACAAAGAAATAAATAGTGAACGAAGAAATAAATCACGAACGAAGAAACAAATGATGAATAAAGAAAGGAATAATAACTAATGAGAAATAACTAATGCAATTAAAGTAAAGTAAAGAAAAAGGCAACGATATGACGCGAGGCCGTTTTAAGCCTTGTGGCTAAGCCTTTGTGGCACCCCACTAGCGAGCTTTCAGATTATGCCATCGTCGCTAGCAAGCTTTCGGATTATGCCATTGCTGCTTGTATCTATTGCAAGGTCCCTAGATTATGCCGGGACAAACAACCAATGGTAAGCAGGCTTTGGATTATGCCATTGCTGCTATATCGGAGGTCAATGATGAAAAGAACGACAAATAAAAGATAACAATTAAAATGCAAAAGACAAAAGATAAGGAGAAAAAGATGAAAATGATTATCTAAAACACAAAAGATAAAAAGATAAGAAGAAAACGACGAAAATGATGATTAAAACGTAAAAGATAAGAAGATAAGAAAAAGATGAAAACTGAAACTGCATGTAGTATCATGATAGGTATTATCACTTACTGAGCATTAGGCTCATAGCTTACGTCTTGCGATATAGGAAAATGATGAACAGATTTAGGAGCAGTTGATGAAGGATTTACGCGGGCGAGACTTGCAGCTGGTTGGCTAATTAAAGTAAAGATGAACAAGCTGTAAATATAAAGTAATATTTTATTAATTATTTTAAATGAATTAATTTTGCTTCCACTACGCTTTTAAATAAAAAGGATTTTTATCAATTAAATTACTATTTATGCTTCTGCTACGTTTTCAAAGGAAAAGTAATTTACGCTTACGCTATACTTTAATAAACCTGTTATATTTTAAATAAAAGATTTTATAACACTTCCGTATTTTATTAATTAAATTTTTCATAACGAGTTTAATGAAGGGTTAGTAGCGGTCTGGTTAGACGCACTCTGATATTTCTTTAAAAGAGTTTTAAATAAAGAGGGTTTTAGTGGTTAAATAAAATTTTTAAATTTTAGCGTATTTTTAAAAGGTTACGAAAAATCGGGTCATTACAAGCAACCTCTTCAGTTTCCGAACTCATCACTTGGATTTGTTTTTACATGAGAGCAACCTCTTCAGTTTTCGAACCCAGTAAAAACAGATCCATCTACATTTACATTCATTACTGTTTACGTATTATCGTTAGGTGAGAACAACCTCTTCAGTCTCCGAACTCACCACTCGTTGAGTAAGAGCAACCTCTTTAGTTTTCAAACTTACTCAAACGAGCTGTTTCTACGTGTGAGCAACCTCTTAAGTTTTCGAACCCACGTAGAAACACCGTTATTATCTTCATTATTAGTCTCTGAAATGCATGACTCACATTCTACTAACATAGCTATATGAATGTCACACACAACAGTTCATACATTGCAAACAATACTACAAACAATTATCAATTAATAAACACAATCATACTTTATTCAAATTTTAATACTAAGCAGGCCTTTAATTATATCTCTTACGTAAACAATTTTTAATGTCCTATTTCTTTATTTTAACACCTCATTTTTAACATATATTCATAGTCTCATTTACTTTCTAAACTTATTTCAAGGTATTATTACAATTTAATAACAAGTTTAGGGAAATAAATCACGAAATTCATGTGTAAATTATGCCTATATTTATATATAATTTAGTTTACTAACAGAGGTCACAACAATGATAATAAATCTATAGAGAGTACTGACAATCATCTTACTTTTATTTCCTCCATTATCCATCAATATTATTGTCTTCATAATAATGAGCAAAACATCGACCAAGCAATATAAGCAGACTACCATAAAAAATTTATCAATGAAAAACCATGCAGAACCTGTCGTTATAAAAACTACATCACAGAAGCAATCATCAAGAGAAGTAGTTGAAGAAACACCATTCATCATCAAAGAGCATATTGAAAACTCATTCATCAGAGAGTATGTATTGATAAACTTTACAAAGAAAATCTTACTCTTGCGATGTAGGTCCTTGTGCATAAAAGACAAGCAATATTCCTTACCTCGTGTGTTACTCTTCTTCACCTTCTTCAAGTCTGATCCTTTACCATGGGAGAATTATCTCTCTGGAACTCTCTCTCTCTCTCTCTTTCTTCTTTCTTCCCAGTTTTTCTTCCCGAAAAACTTCATCCTATGTTCTATTTATAAACACTCCAAAGCAACTATCTAGTCGTCCATTGAAGGTTAACCATCTAGTGACGTTTAGACAGACACTGAAATGCCAAGGGTCGAGAGTTCAATGATTCTGGCGATAGATTGATTTATGGCAGATGATTGATTTTAATAAAGGATGATCGACCACCATCAAGCAGATCGTCTGTCAATTTCTGTCTTCGATAACTGCGGCTGATCGTGCCAGTTGATTGCCCAGGACACGATCGACCACCGTGATCGAACGCTAGATGCATCCATCGAATATTGCCTAACTTTTATTAATTTCATTAAATCTATATCTCCTATATATATATATATAAGTTCCAATACTCTATAAAAATGTCAATAATTCATATTTTTACTCCCTTCAATAATTACACGAATTTAAATACCCGAGTTATTACACACCATTGCCTCTTGCGACCTTCGGCTAGAAAGTCCCCATTTCTTGGGACCTCTATTAGTTGTCATGCTACCACTCACATAACGACTTAGTGAACTTCTGTCAGCCCATTGCATTACTAGACTAATGGGCTTATCCCTCATAGGTCCATCCTTTTAGGACAGTTTGACCTTTAGTGTAATACCTCAAGTTTTATTGTCTCCATTTTGTTGGAGTAAATGGAATGATATTAGAATGTGATTTGTTGTTATGGTTGTTAGAGGTGTGATATTATATGTTTTTAGAAGGGTAGTAGGGAGTGGTCAATTAGTGTGAGTGGTTGATCAACAAATGAGTGTGTGAATAAAGAATTAGAGTTGTCTGTAGGTTAACAGTCGTTCAAAATGGATGAGCGGTCAAACGGCTTCTAAATATATTTAAAAGAAGGAGTTTTTGTGGTCGTTCGATGATCGATTGGCTTCTTCACGGATTGTGAAGTTTTTTATTTTTGCGGTTGATCATTTTATGAGAGACGGTCGGTCTTGGTCATTACAGAGCGTAAAGTTGTGATTTGTGGTCGATCTTCCATTAGAAGGTGATCGACTAATGTTCTACAAAATAAACATAATCGATTTTCAAGCGGTTTTGCGATCGTTTGTGTAAAGAGTTTGATCAATTTGATCGTTTGGAAGGTTTGAAGGAGCACCTTTGGGGAGGTTTTCTTCTATTTCTTCAAGGGATTAAGGTAAGAAATGAATGAGTGTGTTTTCCCTTTTAGGGCTACATCACAAGAGGTAGGATTTCATTATTTGATGCTTGTGTTGATAGATGTTAAGATATTGATCACGTTGTTGCTCGAGGATGTACTATTTAATGATTGTTTGATGCTTTGATGTTCATAGATTTTATTAAGTTGTATGCATTCACTTATGTCCATGCATCATGGTTGGCAAGAAACGTTACGAAAATGGATTTCTCATGCATTCATATTTCATGAAAGAATAAGAACGATGAATGATAAAGAAAATGAAAAGATAAGCTAGAGTTTGTTAGTTTGTTCGCGATTGATGTCGAGATAGACCAGCCAATGATTGGTAAGGCCATTTAAGCATTGATTTGCATGGCCGCTAGTGAGTTTTAATTAATGTCGGAATGGATTGTTGTGCATTGATGTGTAAACCGCTAGCAAAGTTTTTCAGTTGATGTCAGAGCTACTTATACCAGAGTTGATGGGTTATTGTGCATTGATGTGCACCGAAAAGGAAAGAAAGGAACTAAAATGGAAAACTGTTTAAAGTGCATTACATGGTTTTCATATTGCATATCATTTCTTACTAAGTATTAGACTTATAGTTTATTGTCTTGTGATGTAGGTATGCATTGTAATGAGAAAAAAGAGCGGTTGATAGAGGATTTACGTATTGCAGATAATGTGGCTAGCTAGGTTAAAGGATATAAAGGAAAAGGAAATGTAAATAGTATTGAATTTGTAAAATGTTTATTGTTTTAAGTTATGACATGTTTTTAAGTTATAAATAGTTTAATGAAAAGAATTTTATTTATCTTACTTTTAAAAATTTTGTTTTATTATGAGTCTTCCGCTACGCAAATTTGTAAAAAAAAGTGTTTTGATTAAATGATGTTTGAAAGTGTACAAAAATCGAGTCGTTACATCTAGCCCCCACCACACAATGACTAGTTACGTATATTCTTCATCTATTCTTGTTTAGTCTTTCTTAATGAAAACATATGTATGAAAAATTGTTCTGTTCTCATTTTTCTTCATAAAAAAATATGATACATGCACAATCATAACATATCTTCACATTAAACACAACATAAGATTCATCGATAAATACACAATAGGAGTTGGTAATAACCTCATATCAGTCATAGCATAGAAACCATAATTTTATATATATATATATAACAATAGAGAGTCAATATTATCCTCATAACAGTCTCAGCATAACAAACGTCAGTAATAATCGGAAACCTCACCCTTATACCTTGTGTTGTAGATCTGAAGGTCAAACACATACAACATTACTTACTAGGGGTTTTCAATGAAGTCTACTCACTTCTCAGTTCCTTTCACGTCCACGCCTAGTTTTCCTTATGTCACTTAAGAGTAAAGAAAGTTTACGTAGACTAATGGAAAATAGTGGCTAGGGTTCTTTGTTAAATTCCCCTTTTATTGCCGCAGCTAAAGTATGGACGGATGTCACTTAGCATCCACAGACACTATAACACCCCAATACTAATTTTCCCATGTATGCGATGTAATCAAACTTGAAGAAAAATTGCATATTACATTACGTCCCTGTAAGTGTTAAATGTGACGTGTAATTATGGGGAAATTATTTCGGGATAAAAAGTTAGTACGGAAAAGTGAAGGAAATCAAAATTTGGGTAAGTGTCATGCGGACGCCATGCAGACGAGAATTGGCATCTACACGAACACTTGGGGATGAAGGCAAGACGAATTATTGCATCCTGAGCTTACCCTATCACTCTGCGGATGAAGTCCGGATGTTGCAGACGAGGACAGGATGCGTCCACAATGAATCTATCCAAAATCTAAACACCTCTGGACGCTCACGGACGAGTGCAGATAAGGTAAGGCCTTGTCCGATCGGACTCTGTCCAATTTAACATATGCGGACGCGTGCAGATGCTTCATGTGGATGCCACATGCGTCTGAACATCAACTGCAGATGGTACGGACGAGGGTGGGGACGCAGATTCCCGTCTGTGATCAAAATTTTGACTATAGAATTTTACTCATTCGGACGAATGCAGACGAGATCTATGCGTCCGCAATCGTCCAAAAAATACAGATCTACGATAGAAAATAATTTAATTGTAGAACAAATCAACGAATCAACCAATAGAAACGCAGCTTTTTGACGTAAATTGCCCTCCACCACGTCCCGACCAGCAGGAACTGTCGCCTGCACCTCCCCTTCTAGACGTACGACCTATCCCCTAGGTGCACTCCCTCCTATTTAGCTCCAGCCAATGCCTCTCCCCTGGGTGCATCTTCTTCTTCATTCAAGTCCTTTGCTGCTGGAGTAGTTCTTGCGTGGAGTGTGGGGATAGAGGGGAGCTGTTGTCCGTGTGTGGATTCTTCGGCTGGGTAAGGAATGGGGTAGTCCTTGGCCATGTGGAGGCCCTACACCGAAGTAAAAGTGTGTGTGTGTAAGGGTTGTGGTTGTAGTTAAAATCTGTATGTTTTGTTGACATGTTTGGTCGTATTTCTGTAGGTTTTCTTATTGCTTAACTCATGCGTTTCTACCATTAAATGTTTGTCTTGTGGTTACAACTCTGCCCTATTCTATTGATTTCTACTTGTTCTGTTGCTTCATTTCAATGCTATTTACATTCACTGGATCTTGAAGTTGGAAGTATTAAGCCCTACTTGATGTCGAGTTTGGACTAATGATTTCATGGTTATTGTTAATGACGAATGAACTACATTGTGCATGGCTTGAAATGTATGATGTTATAGCATATTGTTCTGAGATTTACTCCCGTTCAAAGCATGATTTCTCTTTGGTTGTACACGGTTTATTCTCTATATTATGCATATTAGTTATATTACTTCTGCTACCGTTATGTTCGCTGTTATACTCATTGCTATCCTTGATAATAAGCATGTTAGTTATATTACCTTCGCTGTCGTTACGTCCACCTTTATGTTCATTGTTTTGCCATTAGATTATCCCCTGTTTTGTGCACTATTAATCTCTATAACCAGCATGTTTCGCTGTCCATTGTTGCTGTCATATTCCTTAGTTCACTAACAAATTTCATATAATATATTCATGTCTTACTTGCTATCGTATTTAGTAATTGTTGTCGAAATTCGAAGCACGTTTGTATGCTCTATGCCGCTGTTATATTTGCATCTGCTGTCAATATATATGAAGTATGTGTGATGATGACTAACTTCCTGCCATAACTAGTATTCGTTGTAAAGGTTTAAAGCATGTTAGTTTGCTCTAGTTGTTGTCATCTCTTCCATCACTGACGTCACCGATTCATCCACCGAATCGTCCATCACAGATCGAGTTACTCGACAATCAACAATTGAAACGCTTACCTTGGACAACCACGAAGAGAGATGCAGCCCCGCGGTAACACGGACCGGTGATTCACAGCAACGGGGGAGCTCCAACCTGTGCCCTAGCCGTGGCACACCCGCGACATCGCCAGCAACACACCGAGCCCAGACTCGCACGCCGGACCTGAACCATCTCTATCGTCACTAGCGATCACTCTCTCACCGTCACCTCTCTCGCTTCTCTCGGTCTGTCTCTCGCTTTCTCCCCCCTTCTCTTTTCTAAATTTGTCTTCTTCAACTTAGAATAAAATCCCATTATAACTCCTCCAACCGAACTGAAGCAAACTGGTTCCCTTTCCTTCTATTTCTTCAACCGATTCAACATCTCTCCTTCTATTTCAATTTATTTCCTTTTTATTTCAATTCTTTAATTTCTTCTTCTTTTCCTCCTGAATTTAATTAATCCTCATTTTAATAAATTAATATTACACATATATTTTTATGTGTCGAATATACATATTATATATGTTAGTCGACCCAAATTCCAACTCCCGACTTACTCTAGATATCGATTAACGATTATTACGTGTCCAATTTAAATTTCTCAATTCCATTTCATAAACTAATTTCCCATTAAATAAATCCTTGATTATTATCCAAATATTCTCCAATTAAATTTCTCATCAAATAAATCCCTCAATTATCCTTATACCCAAATAATTTCTCAATTAATTTTACTTAATTCTATCACGAAAAATCAAGGTATTACAATTCTCCCACCTTATATAAATTTCGTCCTCGAAATTTGCTCAATGTAATTACTTTTCTAATATAACAACCCAAATAATCATTAACTGTCCTAGCATATAACTGTCCAAACTTTTTCCTTATCTCGTACTTATCCACAATAGTATTTCTATTTTGAGTTTCTTACTAGACAATATCAGTGACATTCATGAAACCATTCCAATCACCATTAAATCCAAGAGTCGCTGTCATAATGTGAGTCTTTTCTCACCAAAATGAATGAACTTCTGAATGCCAATACTTAGCATAACTTTTCAACCAGTATCTAGAATTACATAATAATACCAAATCCTTTGACTGTCATCCACATCTCCCGTAACAAAAAAGCTTGTATCCAAATTGTCCTCCCTTTTTATCTAACAGCATAAATGATTCCTGCCATATGACCAACTTGACAGCATCCAAAGCATCCTTTCGTATCAGAAATGTTGATCCTACCCGTCAAACTTCATCTTTATTTGTATCTTTCATAATAGAGAACACCTTTAGTGCAACCATTTTCGGTTCTTTAAGCCAAAATTGGACTGTCTCTAACCAATTGACCATCCTTATTACCTTTTAAACATTGTTTTGAATTAACATGTCACCTTCTTAGACGACTTCTCTGCACTAAATTCCAAGCATGACTTATCATTTATTACTTCCATCATTCAACTTTATCCAAATAAATATCACATCAATCACAGTCACCTAAACACAACATTATTTGTCCTTATCGTGTGGGTTAAATAGTTGTTATAAAAAATTGTCTTCAATTCCATCCCCATCATTGTAGTCACATTTTTAGTTATCTTGATGGAATCTCACCAAACCTTCGCATCCTTAACGAACAAGAAAACCGCACACGCTACCCCCTCACATCTTTGTTTACTAATTTCCAAGTATGTCCTTAAAATCCAACTCAGTCTGGTATCCTCAAATGTTCTTTCTGTCCATTAAAATAATTTTCCCCATCTAATCATTTTCAACTAAGGCAATCTCGTTAAATTGTTTACTAAATTTAGTTGTTGTTTTCCATTATTTCTTTTCTTCAATTAAAACTTGGGTGGATTCTCTCATTTCTCTTTACCCTCTCCAAAACTTATAAACTATAAGTAAATTCAGTACTATTTATCATGTCACTTAATCAATAGGAGGGATCTTCATCCAAACATTACACTATCACTTTTCCAATAGACTCACTCAACTTAAAAATTTCAAATTTGTTGTTTCATCCCTATATATTTTTGTGGTGTATTAGGAAATTAATTTTGTATATTTAAGGAATATTAAGAATTTATAAATTCTTTTGTAAATTTGTTAGCTTAAGGGAGTAAAAATAAATTTTTTATTATTTATTATTTATTATTTTTTTTTTTCACAAATAAAATACTTAAAACAAAAAAATAATTCTAGTAGTACTTACAGTTGATGAAGAATTTCCACATCGAAACTTATGCTGGTAGGTAGTCTACAGAATCGTTTTTAAAAACCCAAAACGCTCTGATACCAACTGTAACGACCCAGTTTTTATTTACTTTAAAATCGCGTCAAATTTAAAACTTTTTCTTTTATAAAATCAGAGTGAGACTTTTCTTTATAAAACCCGATCGTTAAAACTCTTTACTTAAAACATTTATTAATTTCAGAAGAAGTAATAAAATCCTTTTTATAAAACCCAGCGGAATTAAAACAAAACATTAAAAAATATTAAATAATTTACAAACCCTTTAAATAAATTCACTTTTTAAATTCTTTAGCCCAACCAGCCACAAAATCCACCCGTGCAAATCCTTCATCCACTGTATTTGACCTGTTCTCTTGTTTTCTCGTACGTACCTACATCACAAGACCTAACTAATGAGTCTAATGCTCAGTAAGTGATCAAATGAAATACAATGCATATGTGGTGCATGATCATGCGATGCATTACAGAGGACAACCGTATCACGTCTGTTAACCGGGGCGATGGATAAGTCAATTGCTCTCGTGGCTTAACCGTATTTCCGATGAGGAAACACACCAATAGGGGTATCACGACGAGCCATACCCATACACTTTTGTTGAAGACGTTGGGAATTTCAGAACAAGAGAATTGAGAATCTTACGATTCCCGTGACTTAATAATACCTCACCGCCCCCTAATTGGGAGTAGGCACTCCAATAGGGGTGTCACCACGAGAATCATCCCCAATTCTCCTAAACCCCCACATGCCTATTTACATATATTAAATATGTCATGCAATATGCTCGTGAATACATACAGTCCTATATGATAATAAAAATGTCTAATAAACATATCATTAAAATAACCTAATTCTAGTAAACATACAACAAGTAATCCTAATTCTTGCGATGTAGGGTCCGAAGACCAAAGCACAGTAAGTATCAACTTACCTGGCGTCCGTAGTGCGGTTCAGAAATTAACACTGTCATTCTTCTCTTTTATATCTTCAAAATAATTATAATTTACTTATTAATATTTTTATCAATCATAAATCTTAACTTTGCTATCGTTATTCCTCGTTTACTATTTAATAGTTTAATTATTGCTTAACAAATTTCTATTAATTTATCTTCATAAATTTTAAGGTCAATAAATGAATAAACTTAATTTATACTTTTTCCCTTTAAATCACAATTATCAAATTTAACCGATATTTATTCATTAATAACATAATTTATAACGCTTAGCAAATCTCATTAGTCAACTTAATTACTTAGCAACCACGCAGTAATAATTTCCAATATCTTAACATGTGCAACGAGATAACGATAGCCAACAATACTTGCTCATTCCATCAATGTGACCTGATAATAAAGAGAATTTACTTTATAAAACTGAATAGTATTTTATCACAAAACCATATTTTTCATAGCAGAGAAGAGAATCATTTAATTCCTTTTATCCAACGATAACCAACATAGCACATTTATTTATCCTTTTTTATCCAATTAGAAAGGCCGTAGATAAAGCATCCAAACAAACAACCAAAAGCTAATTGAAATCAATCACAGCAGTAAACATTCAACAACTAATCCAGAATATCAATCCAACATGTTTCCACGTCCAACAATCCATTCAGAATATTCAACTTAGCATGCTTAGACTAACAACAACGTAGATAGCCAAACATGATCAGTAATCCATCCGACTTTACATATTAGCACAATAGGTTTACAACCCATATCCAATTGCATAACCAAATGGCCACACATGGTATCCATAATCCAATGTGCAGTTAACATAGACGAAACCTACCGTAATTTATTCCAACTTCCTCACCAACAAAACTACAAGATTCACAAACCCTATGCTAATTCTTTAACTCCACAGTATTGGTATCATATCATCAAATGACAATCATTCACAAAATGCAAATGCTAAAACAGGTTCATCAATGATTTTCCATAATTTCATCTTCCAAGCTGTACTACAGTTTAGAAATTGCAAAACTTACATGAATTTAACTCAACATATAAGCATAGTAAAATCCATTCACAACAGAACGACAGAGAGTATTTTGCTCTATTACTCATCAGTCTAATGCAGAACATAAATCTCCATTGTCCAGAAGCAACTCAAAATATACAGAACAAAATAGCAATTCCAAACCCATTTAACAGAGCAGAACATAAAACTTAACCCATCTCTATTGTTCAACAACCAACATACAAATTTACAGATTTGAAACTGAGTACAACAGGGAATTAGCAGGGAAGAAATCTAATTTACTTGAAGCACCCGAAGCAACAACTCCAACTATCCAACATTTCCTCACTCGGCCCTCAGCTCCAGAACATCACCATTTCTCCCCTTACATCCAAAGAACCTTCTTCTGTATCCAACCACTGCTGAACCTATATAGGTAGAGAAGGTTGGAATATTTATCAATTCAAGGAAGGCGGTCCAATGGCCAAACTTCACACTGGAAGTTTGCTATCGTTTCGGGAGGAGAAATAAACCGGTTCATCAGAACGAAAGGACCAGACCAATCCAATTTGCCAGCGAACCGAAGCCCGAGCCCCTGCCATCACTGCCGTCCCCGATTCATCCACTGAATTGTTCATCACAGAGTCGAGTTACTCAACAATCAACAATTGAAACGCTTACCTTTGACAACCACAAAGAGAGACGCAGCCCCTTGGTAACACGGATCGGTGATTCGCAGCAACGGGGGAGCTGCAACCCGTGCCCTATCCGTGGCACACCCGTGACATCGCCAGCAGCACACCAAGCCTAGATTCGCACGTCAGACCCGAGCCATCGCCGTCATCACTCGCTTCCGATCGCTCTCTCACGGTTGCCTCTCTCGTTTCTCTCAGTCTTTCTCTCGCTTTCTCCCCCCTTCTCTTTTCTAAATTTCTCTTCTTTAATTTAGAATAAAAACCCATTATAACTCCTCCAGCTGAACCGAACCAAACCGGTTCACCCTTCCTTCTATTTCTTCAACCGATTCAACATCTTCCCTCCTATTTAAATTTATTTCCTTCTTATTTCAATTCTTTAATTTCTTCTTCTATTCCTCCTCAATTTAATTAATCCTCATTTTAATAAATTAATATTACGCATATATTTTTATGCATTGAATATACATATTATATATGTTAGTCGAGCCAAATTCCAACTCCCGGCTTACTCTAGATATCGATTAAGGATTATTACGTGTCCAATTTAAATATCTCAATTCCATTTCATAAACTAATTTTCCATTAAATAAATCCTTGATTATTATCCAAATATTCTTCAATTAAATTTCTCATCGAATAAATCCCTCAATTATCCTTTTACCCAAATAATTTTTCAATTAATTTTACTTAATTCTATCACAAAAAATGAGGGCATTACATTTGTATTAACCCATTTTCTTACTGGGCTTCGTGCTCACGTCCTTGCTTGTGGTGTATGTAATGAGATGATTTTACCAAGAGCCTAGGAGGCCTTACCTGTGGAGCCTGGGGTGTACCGGAGGAGACCTGACCAAAGTAGTGGCATTGTTCAAAGAAAAGAGGAAGTATTGATGTGCCCTAAAAATGCACAAGACAAAACAAGGCGGTTTGGCAATCAATTAACTTCAATCGATGTGTTTCGAA
Organism: Begonia loranthoides; assembly: GCA_022433065.1. Lineage (NCBI taxonomy): Eukaryota > Viridiplantae > Streptophyta > Magnoliopsida > Cucurbitales > Begoniaceae > Begonia > Begonia loranthoides. Next base: position 13,959,864 of record CM039486.1, on the reverse strand, counting down.
ACGGGGGTTTGGATGAGTGCGGAAGCGAACAAAGGAACAAGGGAGATCTATGGGGGTGCTTGGACTTAGATGGAATGGACTTAGCTCGCCTTGCAAAGTCGATGAAGAGAGAATTAACTTGAGGGATCAAGTTAATTGATGTACACTCACACTTCGCTTGGATATGACTCCCCAAGAAAAATGGAGGCTAGCTTGGATATGACTCATCAAGCTACGGTTTGGATATGACTCACCAAACCTACCAACACTCAATTTGAATATGACTCACCAAAATAAAGGATAACAAAAAGAGAGTGAAAGAATTTCACAAACTAAACACGAGTTTTTGATTCAAAGTTGATTCCCTTTTGAGTTACAAAAGGGGGGTATATATAACCCATCTTTGGACACAAGTTACAATGCAAGTAATAAATAGATGCTAATAACCAACCACCTAAGAAGAGGAAAGGTCATTAGCTAACCAAGACAAAAATTAATTACTTAAAAGAAGGGGGATGAGAAAGAGGGAAGATTCATCACCTAGAAAAATGAAAAGAGTCTAGAAAACTATAAAAGCATCTTGGAATATGAATTGTCATCTCTAGATCCTTCTTTGGTGAGACAAGGCTTACCTAGGAAGATGTAAAGTTATTTTAGTAATTCCAAGGCCACCTGATACATTTAAGGAGAGCAATTGCGCCAAGGATGTGTGGGCTTTCTCTTCTTCTCCAAATTGGACTTGGTCCCACCCATTTGATTAAGTGTGTGGGCTTATCTAAGTCCATGTTATTGGGCCATTCTCCAAGCGTCCATGAAAAGAATTCCTAATTGTCCTTGTCAAAATGTGATTAAATGTCGAGTAGCCTCCTTGTCATCATGCATTGGTTCGTGCTCAAGTTCTTCTAGTTTATTCAATCTTGCAAAATATTAACTAATTATATCAGCAATAAGCCTATTGGCTCAGGTCCGGATGATAGGACCTTGGGGTGCATCAAGTATCTATTTTGTAAGGGTTTAATGACAAACGTATTTTGTAAGACGTTAATTATTTCCCTAACTCTTGTTTTAAATATATAGTAGGCTACATTTTTAACCTTAAACTCTAACTAACGTTTTAAGTAATATTTCTACTTCTGTTTTTGATATATCTTGAGAAGTATTTATTTTAGTTACTCTTCCGCTAATTTTAAAACGATAACTTTCCACTATTTAATGGATGTTGAGATGAGTTTTTGGTAACGATCGGATTTCCTTGAGAAAAGACTCTGATACTATTTTAAGGATTTTTAAATAATGATTTTCGTCATTTACCCAGAATTTTCAAAATTTAACCTTTTTTTAACAGAAACAAAAAATCCAGGTCGTTACAGACACCTACACTCCTACATTGTTCATTGTTTCCCGCAGACCCATCATCATGCGGACACATTCCTTTTTGGAGAGGCCTACACTCTTGCAACTTTCACTATTCATTGCGGATCCTTCAATCCAAATGATGTTGTCTTTTACTTTACTTATTTGCCATCGACATATTCTCTACCGCAAACACACGTCATCAGCGGATTTTTTGATCCAAATGATGACGTCCTTCATTCCATGGATGCCTTCCTTGCCAAAGACGCCTACACTTTTGTAATATTAACTGTTCATCGCATATCCTTTAATCCAAACGATGTCATCTTTCTCTTTACTATCTGCCACAGTTGTATTTCCTTCTTGTAAAATATGTCATCAATGGATCTTTCAATCCAAATGACAATGTTTTTCTCTTTAATTATCCGCCACAGACATATTACCTTCTACGAAAACATGTCATCCATGGAACCTTCAATCCAAATGACATCATCTTTCTCTTTACTTATCTACAATAGACGTATTCCTTTCCTAAAAAACACGTCACTAGTGGATCTTTTAATCCAAATGATGACATTTTTATCTTTACTTATCTATCACAGACGTATTCCCTTCCATGGACACACGTCATCAATGGATCCTATCCAAATGATGATGTTTTTCTCACTCTACATATCTGTAGTGCACACATTTCTTTTCTGAGGATACATTCCTTAACATGATTCGACATCGTCCCTCTTCACAATGAATGTCCCTCTTCACAACTGCATCCTTCATCATAATACGATGTCGTCCTATTCTGCAGACACATTCCTTTTCATAGACACATTCCTTTCTGTAATAGATGTTCCTCATTATAACGACGTTATTTCTCTTTACAATGAACGCCGCTTATCCTTTGATGAATGCCCATCCTTATTGCCAGTAAGCTCCAAAATCTTATTTCTCATGCTAGATAGCCTTCAACTATTTCAGAAAGCATAAAAGAGTCTAATTCCTTATGTTCTATGGATACCCATGAGAGAAAATATCTTGAACTATTCGTCTCAATCCAAACAAAACTACAAAATCGTAAGTTTAAATACAAGATGCCCATATAATATTTCTTTGCATTTTGTATATATATATATATTTGTGTGTGCGTGTGTGTATATATATATGTGTGTGTATATATGCATATATATATATACACATTAGGGTTTTCCAAATTGTGTTTCAAACTGCATTAGGAGGGATTAAGTACCCCTAATGACCTTACAAGGGAAAAAAGACAAAAATGCCCTTGAAAATACAAAAATGTGCATGAGGGCTCGGTTTACATGCAAATCGAGCACCTCCAAACGTAAAAGCTTAAATTAAACTAAAATTCAGAAAAATAATTCCAAACCAAAATAACCAGCAACAAAGATCCAAAAATTATAGAATTAACGTGGAGTAAGATTAAATAGCTCTCAAATAACCTTGTGAACCTCGACTTTAGAAAACTCCTCCAAGCCAGAGGAAAATGGATCTAGTTGATTAGGGTTTGCATGGCTCCACGTGAGAACATGGCGTGGAGCTTCTTGATCTTCATGTGTTGGCTTCTCCATAAGGTCTAATGCTTTATTGTCCCCTGTAAAATACAAACGTGTTAGAAAAGTAACAGGCCCTTTGGCTCGGGAGTGGTTGATCGGTCCTTGGGGCACATCAAGAGTTCTTGGTCCGCAGTGGAATGAAACTTTGGTCCGCAGTGGAACGTGTCTCGGTCTGTAGTAGAATGTGTTTGTGGTTCACAGCAGAACGTGTCTGGGTCTACAATAGAACATGTTTGTGGTACGCAACAGAACATGTCTCGATCTGTAATGGAACGTGTTTAAGGTCTGCAATGGAAGGAGCACTCGTTCTGCAGTGGACTAGGGTTTAAGTGACCCACATGTTACGCACGTGTCCATAGAAATTAAAACGTTCATGGATCATCCATGTTGTATAGTGCTACAAAAGTTAAATCTTCTGCGAGGGCATTGTTGCCTATCCACGGATAGTACAAAGTGTTTCCATAGATTCAATGTCCTACATCCATGGATGTACTGTTTTGCGTTTGCTGGGGCACTTTTTTGCACCCGCGAACGCCCTTTCACTCTATTTCTTCATAGAGTCTTCCAGTTCAAGTACCCTCGTGGTTCCTAAAATCCGTAAGGTGCGTGGTCGATTATTGTGAGATCCCGATTGACATTTGTCATGTCTTGTCGGCACTAAGGGGTTATGGTTGACCTTTGCTTTGTCTCATTGACGTTGCATGGTTTCGATTGACCATAGTCATGTTAGGTTGACTCCAGCTTGGTCTTCTCAACTGCTATGTTGCTCGGTTCGTCAGCTTTATATTTCGTCAACTGCCACTGTGTCTTGTTAACCGAGGGTTCTTTCTGGTTAATTGTTGTTGTGCTTGGTTGACCACACTGATGTTTTGTAAAGTTGAGATTTAGTGAATATCACTAGGCTTCATCAGCCATATTTTGTTTTCGGTTGGTATGGCTTGTCGGTTCAATGTGTGGGTTCTTGTCGTTTCTCGACTCGAGCTGAGAAGTCTTGTGCTAATCTTTCCGGTCTATTTTGAATTTTGATTTAGAGACTTCTATTTTTTCTCTAGTGTCTGTTTAGGATTCTTGGTCTCGGTTTAGGGCCCGTTCCTTACCCATTGTGTCGGGGACGTCTATGAGTTAGGAATTTTTATACTTTATGCACTACATTGCATCATGGTTTTCTAACTAATATTTTATGGGTTGCCACATATAAAAACATGATAGGGACTCTTTCGACAGAACGTCTATTTTTACATATACGGACGTTTGTTTTCTACCGTTTACTTATCATACATGGTATTCTGTTTTGCTTTTCTGTAGATATTGGGAGGATGAATCCTCTTTATGCTTATGATGTTCTTAGTATCATAGCATCACAAAATTATCCCGTGCAATCTTCTGTTGCATGAAAATTTTTTGTTTGCATGTACAAAATGGGTAATAAGGCATTGGTGATATGTCCTTGGATTTGGAGTCGAAATGGGTAATAAGGCTATGATGATGTGCTCCGTGAGTTTCGAATCCCCAAACCTGGCCAATGTTTTTTCGTCTCGCGATTGGAAGATTCTTACTCACAGAGTTTTACTCACCTCGTACCATTCCATTTGATGGGTGGCGTGATGACTCGTAGCTCTGCTCACCGGCAACCCTTGTAAATTTAGATTCAGCAAGAAGCTAGTTAAGGAGCAATCCATCTCCAGCAATCTTATCCATTATTTGATATTACGAACAATGTTGCCGCTTGGTCTACGGACCGCGAGCACCCTTTTCCTCTTACTCATGAGATGTTGCAAATTAACAGATTGTTGTCTTTCTGTGATATGTGTGTGATGGGTCTTTTCATGACCATCCTTTTTACTGATGACATTTTTAAAGGAAAACGATATAGGTCTATCTTTGTGATATAGTTGTCTATGTGTACAGCGAGTTTTAATAAAAGTCTCATTGATGGCCCACATGCTTTGTTTTTGGATAAAATGATAAAGAAGTTTTTCAATGTGGTTTTAAAGTGCATGTATGATAATAAGATGAATTAAACCATGATTTTCTGAAAGAAAGGTAAAACCAGTTTTCCCCTATATTGCATTTAGTATAGATTTCCCTTATTGAGTTGGTCTCTCATCGCTCGACCTATTTTTTTTTCAAGGTTTAGTTTGTGATTGTCTGGTGATGCGGCCAAGGTGTGGTTACCTTGGATGTGGATCCCTATTGGTGTCTCCCTGTTGTCCTTAATGAGGATTTATGTTTCTTGTATTAGTTTTTTTATTTTGTCTTTGTGTTGAATGGTTTCATTTCCTGCACAACATTTTTCTTTTGTTAATCATGTTATCTTTATCTCTTGCTGATCACTCTATGGACCCTAACCTATGTGCTTTGGATTTTTGGCTTAATTTCATGTTAAGACTTCTGCTTTCAACCTAGCCTTGAGTTAAGTGATCAGGTTCTCTCCAAGGATCGAGTCGCATGAACCTGAGTTTCTGGAGTCGTGACATATATGTGCATATCTTTTTGTACACTTATCCTGTAATGACCAAGTTTTTCTTTCTTATAAAAATTGTGTGAATTTTAAAACTTTTCTTTTTCTTTTATAAAACAATAGTGTAAGTCCCTATTAAAACCTTTTAAGTTAACATCAAAGTACTTTTCTTAAAACATGATCGTTAAAAACTCTTTTCTTAAACTCATTACTTAAATCGTTATTAATAGTGAAAGACTTTATTTATAAAATCTTTTTCCTCAAATTAAAGCAAAAGGACAAATCATTTAAAACGGAAGCATAAACTAGTCATTTGAAGAACAATAAATAAATTGTTTATGTTACGTTTACAAAACTCATTTCTCTTTTACATTCATTAGCCTAGCCAGCCACAAGACTCGTCCGTGTAAATTCTTCATCAACTACTCCTTAATCTATTCGTCATTTTCTCTCGTGCTTTTACCTACATCACAAGACATAAACTATGAGCCTAACGCTCAGTAAGTGATAGAACTAAGTAAATGGATGTACATGTTATGCCACTTTAAAATCTATATGCATTTTCTTTTTTTTTTCTTTCCTTTATCTTTTATCTTTTCACATTTCCATTCTTATCTTTCTGTTTCTGTTTTCATTCCTGTTTCTGTATCCCTTTCGGTATCCATGATCATACGCGTTTCCATATCCATTTATGTATCTATTTTCCTATCCGTATCCATATTCGTATCTGTATCTGTATCTGTTTTCGTTACCGAAAACTCATTTCCATTACCGAAAACTCATTTCCATTTCTATTTTTGTTTTTGTTCCCATTTTCGTATCTGTATCTGTACTCGTACCATTTCCATATCTGTTTCCATTTCTGTTTCTGTATCCGTATCCGTTTTGCTTTTCATGTTTTTTTCTTTACTTTTCTTTTCTTTTGTCTCTGTGCCAGGCATTACTTATCTGGACCACAGAAACCTTTATCTTTTCTTTCGTTTGGGTTATGAGTCGGGCATTACTTACCGGACCACACAACCCCTTTCTTTTCTTTTGGTTCCTGTACCGGGCTTTACCTATCGGACCACAAAAACCTTTATCTTTTATTACTTGGGTTGTCAGGGCATTACTTACCAGACCAACCCCTTTTTTTTTATCTTTCTTAATTGTTCTTTCGTACTTCTTTTCATTTCTGTTTCCTTTTCAAAACCGTGCACGAAAATCATATTTGTAATCTTTGAAAACCGTGATGCATGATGCTCGTGAATGCATGCAATCTCTATCATATCATTAAGGGAATCTAATAATGCAACAAACATACAATTCACAGATCATGCTTCATAAAATGATAGACATGCTAATTAAAATTGTAGACGTGGTAAGAAAGCAATAGACATGCTTATAAAAGAGTAGACATGCTTATAAAATGATAGATATGCTATTAAAACTGTAGACATGTTATTAAAACTGTAGACATGCTCAATAATCTAATAATCTATTAAAACGGTAAGCAAGCAAACGTGTATATCCTATTCTTGCGGTGTAGGGCCCCAAAGACCAAAGCACACACATATCACCTACCTCATTTCCTTAAAGCACTCAATGCTTAAACATTATCCTTTTCTTCTCTTTTAGTACCTAAAGCACGCCCGAGAGGAGCAGCAGCTCACACACACGACTCCAATAGCAGCTCCCAACCCTCAGCCATTTTCGCAGCAACTCACAGAGAAGACTCTGTATAACCGCAGTCCCCCTTCATCTTCGCTAGTAAAACTCCAAAGAATCATCCTTTCCTCATAGTTTTTCACTCTTTTCAAATCTCACTTCTCTTCGTCTCTCTCCCGCAGCGGAGCTCTCTCTCTCGTTGTATTTATACACAGATGGCTAGGGTCAATAGGGATGAAATTGTAATACCCCGATTTTCCCTAACAAAATTAAGTAAGGATGATTGAGAAATTAATTGGGGTATAATTAGATTATTTTGAGAATTTTTATTGGGGAATGTATTACTCTGAAAATAAATTGGGGTATAATTATATCGATTAATCAGATAATTATTGAGGATTTAATGGAAGGAAATTATTAGAAGTGGTGAAATGGTAAATTTGGTTCAGATTTATTAGGAGTAACTTAAATAGAAAGTAATTAAATAAAAATGGTAATTGAAATAAAACGAAAATAAGAATTTATTTTTAATGGAACGACGATGTTTGGAGAAGAGGAATTAAGTGTTGGGATATTTCGATCGCGTTGAGGTTGGTGTTGGGATCAAATATCACGACCGAAAATGCATTACGAGTTACTCTTTGCATTTTCGGTCTTAGCTCGGTTGAGGTTATGGTCGGAGAATTCAATCGAAATGCATTTCAGATTACATTTTATAGTTTCAAACGCATCATGGTCAAGGTTGGGAACGTGATTTGCGACCGAAAAATATCAGGTTTTGAATCTATCAAATTTGTCGATTTTGCAATCTAGTCATCGGTCGGGACGATGTCGCATGGTCAAACCAAAATACAAAACAGAGGCAAAAATTAAGGAATTGGTCGATGTGCGGTCGAGGGTTCGGTCGACTCCTTCGATCGAAAAGTTTATTTTTAATGAGAAAACTGATTCTATCACAACCATTCTTCTATTTTTCCCCTAATATTTCTTCTCCTCTCCTGAGACGATGATGAAATTTCCGCGCGGTCTAAGCTGGTTGGACCTTCCCCCTTGGTATGTGTGATTGTTCATTTCTGCAAAGCTTCTTGGTTATAAATTAATGGCAGCAGTGAAGTGTTATTTCATTTTCAGAGAGAATCGAGAGCGATGCTCTCTGGTGTGTTCTCTAGAGTGATGAGCGAGAGCAGTGAATGGAATAAAGAAGAAGAAAGAAGGTTGGGCTTCTGATCTTGGCTTCCCTCGGGTATTATTCTGGTAAGATTTTCCTTCCCTAATTATAGATTGAAGTATTTTGAAGTAAAAGATAAATGGATGATAATGCACTGCTATATAGTTTTGGGTCCTTGAGTTCAATTTTGCTGAAGGATGTTATTCTGCAATTCCTTTCTTATTTGTTGGATACCAAATTAGAGTATGTATTGTGGTGCTATAAATAGTTTATGGGTTTCTCTTTGTTGTTGTTGAATGTGGAAGTGAAATAAGATATTCTCTATTATTATGGCTTGATAAAAATGCTCTGCTACTTGGAAATGGTTCTCTGTCATTCACGGCCTTGTTAGATATTATTGAAAAAAATGTGTATGCTTTAATTTATGGAAGTTGATTCCCTGTTTTGTTACTGCTGTTGTTAATCATGGATTGTTGTTATTCGGTTTCGCATGCTGGATATTATGGAATTATTATTTGAGGCAGTTAAGAAATTAAGTTGAATATGAGACTGTAATGGCGTTTTAAGTTGTTCTGTTCTCCAGGATTGATTTCTGATTGATGGATATTGTTGAGGATATTGGGATGGTAAAAATGGGTTGATAATCCATGATTATTAATAATGGTTATTTAAATGTTTTTGAAAGTATTGTGAAGGATAAAGAGTTAAACTCACTACGGACCCACAGGTAAGTGATATGTATGTGTTTTGGTCTTTGGGCCCTACATCGCAAAAATTAGGGTTGCATGCTGAATGTGTTTATTAGATTTAGGCTCTTTACATTATAGATTTGATATAGTTAGTGCTTCAAGGATTATAGGATTTTGATAGTGATATGCTTTGAGGATTGTATTGACGCTTGTTGCCTGAGATTAAGCATGTTCGAGGCCTACATAGAGGAGATTGAATTATATGTATTCACGAGCATCATGCATCATGGTTTTCAAAACGATACGAAAATGGATTTTCATGCATGGTTTTGAAAGGAAAACTAAAATGAATATTAAATTATAAATGGTAAAGTAAAGTAAAGAAAAAGATAAAGGAAATTAAAAAGTTAATGCATATGTTGAGGCTTAGGCAGATTGTTCCCCCATGGTTTGAGGCATTGGTACGTAACTCATAAAGAGAGGCTTGGTGGACGTGGTCCCCATATTTAGAGGCTTTGGGTGGATTAGTCCCCCAATGGTTTAATTGCATTCTAATGGTAACCAGTTGAGGATTTAGGTGGATTAGTCTCCCAATGGTTGAGATGCGTGCCTATGGTAACCAGTTGAGGCTTTGACATGTAACTCATAAAGAGAGGCTTGGTGGACGTGTTCCCCATGATTAGAGCCTTTGGGTGGATTAGCCCCCAATGGTTGAGTTTCATTCCAATGTCAGACGGTTAAGGCTTTTGTAAAACCCGTGAAATTTTTAAATAAGAAATTCCACATGTTAATTTTTCGTGTTAAAATCGGTCATAACGTTGAAAAATTGACCTGATTTGTTGTGTAGCAGCCATGTATAAATTTTTGGTCAATTGGTCAAATTTGTGGAAATTGGAAATTTTCAAACTGAAAATTTATTTAAGAGACAGAATTGGAGAATTAAGTTAGACTGATAATCATGGTTTGGTGAAGCTCAGAATAAGTTGGAATTAATATCTAATATTTGGATGTATGGTATGTACATTGATGCATGAGGGCATTCATGTAATTAAATGAAGGATGTTAAATGAAATTAAGGAGTAGATAAATGGATTAGGAGGGAAGGAATCCGCCACAAATTTGGGCTGAAAAATAAGAGGGAAAGTTTGGAATATATAGAAAGAGGGAGATTTGGATTTAACGAATGAGAAGTGAAGAATTAAAGAAAAAATAAAAGGAAAGAGGAAAAGTGGGGTAAAGAAGTGAAGGAGGAGGCAGATTGAAGGGGAAATGGAAAGAGAAATAAAATGTTTAAATTAAGAACAAGTTAAAGTGAGAAAAGAAGAGACGAAGATAAGAATGTTTAAAGGAAGAGAAGGTTTTAGAATAAAATAAAATTAAGAAAGAGAAGAAAGGTGAAGGGAGAGAAGGAGAGTCAGCAGGGTACGAGAAAGGGGAAAAATAAAATAGGGCTTCTCTCCTTTGCTCCTTCGCACAGTCGAGAGCTCGCGAACTGGGAGGGACTGAACGTGATTTCCGACAACAAGAGCAGCGACTGAGGACGACAACGCAACTACAATCGGCGAGCTCCGTTCAGAGGAGGAGGAACTCGAGTGTTCTGAACGAGTGTCGGCCTAGGAGTTCCGCGGGCTGAAGGCGAACTCCGGCGACGGTAGCGGCATCGCCTGAGGGTTTCCGGCGAGGTAACGCTTCTTGACGTCAGGGCAGCTCCAACCAAGCCGTCTTCCAATTTGGTGAGTGAAATAGAACTCTGACATTGTTATGTTGGTGAGGAAATTTTCAGTTGGATTGTTTTATTTCGATTTTGGATTCTGGAATCGTTACTGGTTGGTTGGTTTTGTTCTGTCTCGTTGTTTGGATTGAATGACTCTTGCAGTTTAGCTATTTTGATAGAAATGCCGATAACAAATCTCTGATTTTACATTGCTCTATTGCCATTAGCCGGGGAAATGTGCTCTCTGTTCTAGATTATACTGTGTTTTGATGGTTGTGAATTCGTTTATGCTTTGTGAGAGATCCAATTGGATTGTTTTATTTAGGATTTAGGACCTATTGAATTGTTCTGATTTGGGTGATAGCTCTATGAATATTACTATGCTGCAGTTAATGAGATAATGTCGATATCTTAATTCTGTTTAGATTAATTTGTGTTGCTGGAAATGAGTCTTGATTCTTCAATTGATTTCTGCCTAAGAGATGATTGAGAAATGTTGATTTGCTAGGTTAAGACTATTCTTTGAGTTTGGTTATTCGCCTATGAATTTACTTAGTTTTGTTTGTGGATAAGTGAAGTGTTGAAGTCGAAAGAATAAAGAGTGATTGCCTTGTTTCATTACTGCTATTGTTTGACATTTGTGGATTTGGCGATCCTAACTACTATTTTGAAAAATGGATTAAGTTGTTAATGGAGATTGTAATTGGAGATGGATATCAAGGATGTTCCCGTTGTGTAAAAATGAATTAAGTTGAGATTCTGTTATAGTTATTCATGTGATAGAGTTCATCCTATCTAAGTTGTAGAGACATTCTGAGACATTGTTAACTGTTTAAATGCGCACAATATGTTAAGGATTAAATGTTGTTTGGATGGTGATCTATTTATTTACTAACTGATGCAATTGAAGAATTTTGTTAGGATTCTTAGATGGGTCGTTTACACGTCAGTTGAGTTCCTATTTTCAGTGTAGGATCCTCTCGTTCATTTCTAGGGATTTATTTATGAGGATTCCCATGTTTTATACCTTTGCCAGGCTGGGATGATTTCAACAAGTGTGATACGATTCTTGCATAATTGGTTGCTTCGGTCAGTAAGGTAGACCGTCATCGAGGTACGAATTTCTATACCTCTTGCGTTATATTGCATCGTACCCCATTTTCAAAATAATTATTTTGTGGAATACCACACTTGAAAAATGACGGGGACTGTTCGACAGCCCGTTAGTTTTTATTAGTAGTATGTTTTTCACGTTTAATTCCGTGCATGGTTTGAAATTTATTGTGCCTATGTTGAGGAATAGATCCGCTATCCCCTTTGAAACCTTTTGCTGCGTGAAGGTTGATTGTTTGACGTGCGATAACAGACCGGGGCATTGGTGACGTGTCCTCAGGTCAAAAGCCCTGAAAGTCGTAAATAGTATGGGAGGGTGATGATGTCTCCTAGGGTCGAAAACCCCTAAACCTGGCTAGAGTTTTGTCCCACGGATCAGATGGTTGTCAATCGCTAAGACTTAGTTAACCTAAGTACCATNAGATGGTTGTCAATCGCTAAGACTTAGTTAACCTAAGTACCATTCCATTTGACGGGTGGACGGCCGAGTTTACTCGTCGGCAACCCTCGTTCATTTGGAGCCTTTAGGTATCTTAGCTGTTAAATAAGTCCACATATAGCGAGCAACTGTATCCGTTATATTTGATCGTACGACACGTTGGATCTACGGACCACCGTCATTTATACTTCCTCCTGCCTCATAAGGTGTTGTCGCCGACAGGTGACCACCTTTTCTCTGTCGAGTGGCGGGTGAGTCCTTGAGTGACCACCCCTTTTCACTGATGATGTTTTCAGAGTGGAACACGATGATGGCCTATTTTACGAGGCATAGCTGTCTATGTATATAGCGAGTTTTTTTCGATAAAAGCCACATCGATGGCCTTGGGCCATATTTATAATATGATAAGAGATTTCAAATTAAAATCCATGTACGGTAAAATGAGAAACACAACCCTGATTTCGAAAATATAGAAAAACCAGTTTTACATGAGGTGCACTTAGTATAGCTATATTTTACTGAGTTAGTCACCCATCCCAAACGACTCCTCCCCCAAAAACTTTAGGTAAAGGCAATAGCAGCTGAGGATTAGGAGCTGAAGTGTTCTGTTATTTACATTTGAGCAATTTATCGTTACTTGGTGAGGATATTTACATTTGGTCTATAAACCTTAAACACAGTTGGTTTTGAATTTGTTGCACAGTACTTGGATTTCATTTTAATTTATGCACCGTTATTTTCTCGTGATCCCTACTCGGGCCTAGGCCCATATCCTCTTGGGCCGAATTAAATATTTATAAGTCTTTCGCTAAAACACACGCCTTGGGCTGGGTGATCGAGTTCTCTACGAGGATCGGGTCGCCTAACTCGGCGGTTCTGTTAGGCCCGTCTTCGGGTCGTGACAACTTTAGTGTTGAATTCAAACGCATGAACAGATGCTTGTGGATGTGGTCCCCATGGTTAAAGGCTTTGGGTGGACTAGTCCCCCAATGGTTGAGGTTTGAGTTGAATAACAAAGGCAGAACAGTCAAATTAAGATCAAGAAAAAGGTAAAAGAAAAAGATAAGGAAAGACTAAAATGAAACAGAAACAGAAATAGAGAAGGAAAAGAGATTTTAAAAGTTGCATGACATGTTCATTGTAGATTTTATTCTATATCACTTACTAAGTGTTAGACTCATTAGTTTAAGTCTTGTTAATGTAAGTATGTAAAGAAACAAGTTAAGGATCAGTTGATGAAATATTTGCATGTGCAGATCTTGTGACTGGTTAGGCTAAAGAGTAA
>CM039486.1:13836360-13946437 GCA_022433065.1 Begonia loranthoides | reverse complement strand
CAGAATACATTTTGCACATTTTCTCCTTTAATTAACTATCCCACAATATTACCCAACTAACTTAACTCTAATTATCTTCCAAAAATTCACTAAATCATAACCTACCGATTAAATCCTCGGTAACAACCCAATAATTATCTAATAATCTAATTACCGTAAATTACTTTTCAATTATCCTTATTAAATTCTATTAAGAAAAGTCAGGTATTACATTCCTTCCTCCTTATATAAATTTCTTTCTTGAAATTTGCTCAGCGTAATTACTCCCTTGATCTAATTATCCAAATAACCATTATACTTTTACTCAAAACATCCAAAGGACTACATTATTTCCACTTCTAAAACACATCACGAGTCAGCAAACCACCAACTCACGTCCAAGTCATCCAGTCATCTTCAACATTTATTGCAAAAGAAGAGCCTTTGCCCAAATCTCCTTCCTTTCATTAGATAATTGGGGGTAAATCTTTGCAATATAACCAACTTAATTGTACCTAAAACACCTTCCAGACTCATCCATCCATCCACATCATATACCTACCATTATATCCAAGGAGAAAATCACATAAATTGTAACGACTCAGATTTTCATAATTCTTTGAAAATGCGAGAAATTTAAAATTTTTCTTTTTAAAACAAATCAGAGCGCGACGCTCAAGCCGGATCACTACTGACCCTTCTTAAAACTCGTTGTGAAAACCAATCTGGAAAGTGTGGAAGCGTTATAAAAATCATTATTTTTAAACGTTGAGGAAGCGTAAATAATCTAATGAAAGAACTTAATAAAAGGAATGAAACAATTAAATATAATTTCAATTACAATTGTTTTCTCTTTTCATTTAAGCCTAGCTAGCCATGAGTCTCGCCCGTGCAAATCCTTCATCCTTGCTTTATTAATTGTTCGTCGTCTTTCCCATTTACTCCTAAGCCTGTGTGTTTCTTTCCTCGTACTAGTACCTATACCTACACCACAAGTAACTGTAAGCCTAAAGGCTTAGTAAGGAAATAAGGTAAAACAATCATATATATATACACACATACACCACTCTTTAGTTTTCTTGGAATGGATGTCAGTCCAAACCAAATCTTTTTATTTCTTTTTGTATCATTCGTTCGTTCTTTCGTTCGTTACTCGTACATCAAGTTGAATGAAAGAAACCCTGAGGATAGGGAGTAGCCTATCAGATATTAACCACTTAGGGTAGCTGGTCCCGTACCCGAATAGGGAGGAGACCTGGCCAGCTACCTGATTAAACCCGCACTACCCTTCCGTTCTTTAATTCCCATTTCATTATCATTTCATCATCATTTCATTATCGTTTCAGCATCGTTCTTTCATTTGGTTTATTTGTTTTTCCTCACGTTGTGTTTATGAGTACTCACCTCGTAGGTATACTCCCTATTTGTCTCTTGGTAATACTCTCTATTTGTTTCTATTATTATAAACATAACAATACCTTAGCGAAAGAATCACAACAGTTCATAACAATACAAAGAACAACAACAAAGAATAGCAATTAACATGGAATTATGGAAATTGAATGAGAATAAATAACTAGTAAGGCAAGAGATTCAAACAAGAAATACAACTTGAATTTATAAAACATGGCAGTACAAGAATTGACTATTTTAACATGCTTCTAACATATTTGAAGATTCACGGAATCATTTACAAAACAGTAGTGAATTCAATAGTGAATACAACAATTAAAACGTGCTAACATGCTTCGAATTCAATAGGAAGAGCAACTTTTCCTAGTCCATTTACATGCTTCCTACGTTTATCTTTCTAAGCAATTATTCTAATCAGTTATCTAATTAATTTAACATGCTTCTATGTAATTACAAGTTTTTATTCTACTTAACTAATCATACTTTAGTTTAGTAGAAAATAACATAGTAAGGACATGTAATCGAAATTAAGATCGTAAGAAATAAAACTATAACGAAAGCATTCATTCACTTAGCCAATGAATATCTTAATTTCCTTCATACTTAGTTCCTCTTTCTTTTATCATTCAATTCCTCTTTCTTTTATCTTTCAATCATTCTTTAATAAAGTAAAGCGATAAAAGAAATTGCAGCAAAGACAATATAATTATATTAAAGGAAAGTATGGTAAAGAGAAATACACAAAATATTAACAAGAATGCATAACCTATTAATATTAGTCTAGTTTATTACATGCTCAAGTAGAACTAACATTTTATTAAGTTGTCTAAATTAATTTGCATGCTCAAAAAGATAAGATAACTATTTTAGTTGTGATCCTAGTTAATTTACATGCTCAATTTCATTCTAATGAATTAGTTAATTAACATCCTAAATGGATTATCATTTATCGATTAACATGCAACTAAATTGGTTAAACTAACTGATTAACATGCTTATATTATTCTTAATCATTTATATGCTCAAGTAAACATTCTTAGTAAATCAAACGTCGGATCAAACATGTTTAATCAAATTATACTTGTAACTCAAATAAAGACAGAACAATTAACAACAAGGAAATATAAACTTAAGGAAATACACAGCATGTAAGCTAAACAGTCAGTATATCATAAAGAATAGGTCATTCTCGATGATCTTTCTACTCCTTCATACCTTCAGGATTAACTTCTCTATCTAAGCAATAACATTTTCCAACAACCATATTTATTCACGTAAGAACAAGCAAGTAAAGTAACGAAAGAGTTTAATAACACATAACATAGAGCATTTAACAAGACATTTAAAGAACTAAACACCTTCAAACTCACGCACTCTACTTGTGGTGTAGGGCATTTTTTGGCCAAGAAATCCCTATTTCCTTACCTCAAAGCTTTAACGTGTATTAGCGTTTAGCCGTTATTCTTCTTCTCTTCTTGTTTGTACCAACACCCACCTCTCGGCCATCACCAGAAAACTGTGAAATCTAGAAGCAATCCAGCTCCAACCTTCAGTCTCCTCAGCTCACCTGAGACTCCTCAACTCACCTGAGAGCTAAAAGCTCTCTGTCAATTTATCACATAGCCGAAGACAGTACCACAAACAAGGAATTAAATCTCCAGCTGCCTTGCCGACAAGTCATGATGCGTGGAGTAATTGCCAGAAATCATTGGGAGAATACGCCAAAATGGTTGATGAAGGACTGTCGGCAGAACAATTGAACTGGGTTCATTATGAAACCAACAGGATCGAACCGCAGCCTTCAACCGAGCCGAAGTCCCCTGCCATCACACCCTGCCAACCTCCGACGCCGACAACCAATCAATATACGATCACCAGAAAACGAAGGGGAAGGAAGAAACCAACTGTGCTTACCTCAAATCGAAGCCGGAATCATTGCCGGACCCGTCGACAGAAAACACCGTTCACGGGAGCTCTCCGAATCGCGATCTGAATGGCGACCCGCAACGCCGTCCAGACACTCGCCAGAACGACGTGCAAGCGGCCGCCAACCGGAGCCCGCCGTCGGAGCCCATCGTCACCGCGTCGCCCTCTCTCGGTCCCAATCTGATAGGCTCCAAGAAACAAATGGAGAGCCTTAGAGAAATCTGTTTCGGAGAATTATCAATACTCGAACCAGCAGCAATAAAATAAATCAAGCTCCAAATATATATGTGAACTAGAGTTGTATTTTGGAGAAGATAAACTTAATATATTCAGGAAAGTTGTATAAAAAATCCAGCCCAAAAAGCACTCTGGATTAGGAGATCTATCAATTTCAATAACAACCTGAAATTTGTTACCAGCAGGACAGATTTACCAGCGCAGATTCAAAACGGAATATCTTGAGCTACATACACCAAATGAAGCTCATTTTTGGAGGGTAGCTCACTGACTTAATCTTGAACAAATCACTAGAAGACATCAAATAGAGACGAACGTCGTAAGGGCCTCAAACAGATACTACAATTAGCGATAACAACAATCCAGCAAAAATCACAGATTTCAACACCTCAACAATAATCCGAAAATAACCTTCGACAATCATTAATCTCCAAAAGGCTTCTTCAACACATAACAATCATTTAATCACCAGAACATAGGTTATCCAAGCAGCAAGGAAAGAACATAAAAGAGCCACAAAAATCAAGAGGAAATACAATGGAGTCCGCGGACCTCCTAGTGAGAGGGGCGACTTTGGGGTTGGCCGAAAACCAACACTCTCCAAGGTTTGAAAGTTCTCTTGTCTCCACACCACAATCTTACCTCGAAAGATAAGGATTGGAAGAAACAATATCCCAAGGATGCAAGGTTGAGAAGCTTCAAGAGAGGCCTTGCTTGGGGGATGGATGAAATCGGCGCTAAAGGGGAGGGGAGGCCGCAGCTAGGTGTTTTCCAAAACACTAAAATTGTCTTCAATTCAAAACTGCCCTCCAATCTACCAAGGGAGGGAATTTAACCTAAGGATTACAAATTAGGTCGAAAGACCAAAATGCCCTTAATGACGAAAATTCGGCATGAGGGTACGATTTTCATGCAAACCGCGCACCTCTCTAAAATCTCACAACAAAACAAAATAAAAACAAACCAAATAAAATTGTTGTTCAGAATACCAATTCTATTAAATCAAAACAAGACCTTAAATAATATTTGAAGTCTTCACGTCACCACACTTCTAGGCAAATGTGGAATCCGGCTTAGGTTGGTGGAACACTGTCCAAAGCGATCAAATGAAAAGGAACTTCTTTATCGTCTTGTGATACATCTTTCAAAGAATCCCACATCTTGGTATTCCCTGCAAAATAGAAGCTAGTTAGGAAAGCAATGAGTTTCTTGGCCCGAATCCATGTGATAGGGCCTTGGGGCACATCACGATCTCCTTTCGCTCCGATCGCTTCTCCCTTCATCGACCGTCTCCCTCTTCCCTTCTTTCTGCATTCAGGTTCTTCTTCCAAAAACACAACAAATCCCAAATTAATTTCATCCTCTTTTAATTCCCTTCAACCGGACCAGCAAGGCCACACCAAAAACCGAACCGGTTTTCCTTTCCTCCATTTCAATTTCATTTTTAAATTCTCCAATCTAATTTAATCCCAATTACCAAATTTTCCTTTCCTCCTTTTTTAATTCTCTTTGATCCAATTCTTCACTTAATATTCAATTAATCTCCAATTAATCACTATTTAACCTTTTATTTTAAATTTCTATATTATGAATATGTCATTGGTAATGCCCCAATAATTTTTTCAATTAATCCAAAAATCTCCAATTTCTTTCCAATTATCCTAATTAAATTTCAATATAAAAATTCAAAGTATTACATTCTTCCCTCCTTATATAAATTTCGTTCTCGAAATTTGCTTAGTCAAATTACAACTATGTCAAAATGAAACTTGCATAAATAGCACTTACATTATTTTCTCAATTGTTTCAAACACCAATTCTTGATCCAAAATTCAATACTATAACATAAATTACAAACACTATGCATCATGACACATGATCAGACGACCTCATAAACACACTTTTCACTTACATCCACTGAGATTCAAGTCATTTTCCTACAACTTTTGTTGGTTTTTTTGACCAAATGTCCAATCTCGTAGCACTTAAAACATTGTCTGGTACCGACCTTACACTTTCCAAAATGCTTTTTATGATAAATAGCACATAATCCAACATGTGGGACCTTAACCAAAGTAGTATTTGACTCATTCAGTGCTTGTTTGTCCTTCACATTCCGATCCTTATCGTCAAACGTCCTCTTAATGTCATTGGACTTGCCCGCTTCATCCCATACGTGTAGCTGAAATCTCTCAACAGAACTGTTCCGTTTCGAGGTTCGATCCTTAATTTCTTCAATACCCAAAGTTTTTGATACCACATACGAGTAATCAACATCTTGAGCTTCTGCAATTACAACACCTTCGAGGATTTCTACCTTAAGTTCTTGAACAAAGTGTTGTACCTTACTCTCATTTTTTTGTCCAACATGCGATGCAAACCGTGACAACGCTTCAAATTCGTGCACATAATCCAAAACTGATCCTTCTTGTCGTAACTGAGTTGACTCTACCAATGTTTCTCGACCTCATAGAGCAGTTGAAATACTTGTCATAGAAAATCTTCTTGAACTCCGTCCATGTCATTGCAGTTGCATCCTTAATTATCTTGACTGAGTCCTACTAAAATCTCGCATCCTTAATCATCATAACACAACACATGCTATCCTTCTCCGCTGTGCCGCTCTGATATATATATTCCTCGGCACTGTCTGGGTCCATATTAAAATCTGAATAAAATTTCTCTTTTATTTTAGCATATGCAAACATATCCTCCAAAGTCATAATTCATTCTTCTACACCATCAGGGTCCGTAGTATCTCCGTCAAACTGAGGTGGTCTTAGTCATTGCAATTTCTCTTAGCTTACATCTTGTTGCTTGGTCACTTGTTGCTCCACGACTCATCCATTCCCACACACAATTATTTCCATAAGCTTCACAAGGTTTTGAGATTGTCATTCCAATTGATGCGATTGTCGTTCTCAATCAATGGGTCGATCGTTTCATTTGCAACATTCGTATCCCCATATTACCCAAACGTGTCACGTGTCCTTTGCCGATTGGATTCGTCCCTCCAAATGTGTGGAATCATAAACTACTCCTTAAACTATAGCGGCTTTCTTTTACACTTAAATCTACAAAACCGTTTATTATTAATTTCATTAATTCTCTATACAATTATATTGTTCAACGTTTATCATGACAATTTATTATGTTTTATTTCTCTATACAATTGTATTGTTCAACGTTTGTGTTTTATTTCTCTATACAATTATATTGTTCAACGTGATTATGACAATTTATTTTGTTTTATTTTTCTATACATTTATATTGTTCAACGTTATTATGACAATTTATTGTGTTTTATTATTTTTTTTAATGTCTTATTTTGTTCATTATTTCTTTATGACATTTATTTGTAATCTTAAATACTATTCTAATGGATGATGTTACTTTTTATTTTCGAATGTCCCTAAATAACATCATTTTGGGGGTTTTTTTTTTTTTTTTAGAAATAAATTTAGTAACTTACTTGCAGTTGATGGAGCATTTCCACGTCGAGGCTTGTGTTGGCAGGCAGGCTATTTTACTCAGTCTGACTTTTACAAAAAATCATTTTACTCAACAAACGTATCAGAGCACGTTTTAAAATGCAGCAAAACAAAACAAACGAGCTACGGACTTAGTTTTAAAAACGATTATCAGAGCAGTTTATAAAAATCGTGTTTAAAACCATGGCTCCGATACCAACTGTAACGACCCGGATTTTCGTAATTCCTTGGAAATGCGAGAAATTTCAAAATTTTATTTTTAAAACAAATCAGTGCGCGACGCTAAAGTCGGATCGCTATTGACCCTTCTTAAAACTCGTTGTAAAAGCCAATCGAGAAAGTGCGGAAGCGTTATAAAAATCATTATTTTTAAACGTTGAGGAAGCGTAAATAATCTAATGAAAGAAGTCAATAAAAGGAATGAAACAATTAAATATAATTTCAATTACAATTGTTTTCTCTTTTCATTTAAGCCTGGCTAGCCATGAGTCTCGCGCGTGCAAATATTTCATCTTTTCTTTATTAATTGTTCGTCGTCTTTCTCATTTACTCCTAAGCTTGTGTGTTTCTTTCCTCGTACTAGTACCTATACCTACACCATAAGTAACTGTAAGCCTAAAGGCTTAGTAAGGAAAAAAGGTGAAACAATCATATATATATACACATACACCACTCTTTAGTTTTCTTGGAATGGATGTCGGTCCAAACCAAATCTTTTTATTTCATTCTATAGCGTTTCTTCATTCTTTCGTTCTTTACTCGTACATCGAGTTGAATTAAAGAAACCCTGGGGATAGGGAGTAGCCTATAAGATATTAACCACTTAGGGTAGCTGGTCCCGTACCCGAATAGGGAGGAGACCTGGCCAACTACCTAATTAAAATCGCACTGCCCTTCCGTTCTTTAATTCTCATTTCATTACATTTCATCATCATTTCATCATCGTTTCATCATCGTTCTTTCATTTCGTTTATTCGTTTTTCCTCACGTTGTGTTTATGAGTACTCACCCCGTAGGTAATACTCCCTATTTGTCTCTAGGTAATACTCCCTATTTGTTTCTATTATTATAAACATAACAATACCTTAGCGAAAGAATCACAACAGTTCATAACAATAGAAAGAACAACAATAAGGAATAGCAATTAACATGGAATTACGGAAATTAAATAAAAATAAATAACTAGTAAGGCAAGAGATTCAAACAAGAAATACAACTTGAATTTATAGAAAATGGCAGTACAAGAATGGACTATTTTAACATGCTTCTAACATATTTGAAGATTCACGGAATCATTTACAAAACAGTAGTGAATTCAACAGTGAATACAATAATTAAGACGTGCTAACATGCTTCGAATTCAATAGGAAGAGCAACTTTTCCTAGTCCATTTACATGCTTCCTACGTTTATCTTTCTAAGCAATTATTCTAATCAGTTATCTAATTAATTTAACATGCTTCTATGTAATTACAAGTTTTTATCGTACTTAACTAATCATAATTTGGTTTAGCAGAAAATAACATACTACGGACATGTAATCGAAATTAAGATCGTAAGAAATAAAACTATAAAGAAAGCATTCATTCACTTAGCCAATGAAACTCTTAACTTCCTTCATACTTAGTTCCTCTTTCTTTTATCTTTCCGTTCCTCTTTCTTATCTTTCAATCATTCTTTAATAAAGTAAAGCGATAAAAGAAATTGCAGCAAAGACAATATAATTATATTAAAGGAAAGTACGGTAAAGAGAAATACACAAAATATTAACAAGAATAATAACCTATTAATATTAGTCTAGTTTATTACATCCTCAAGTAGAACTAACATTTTAATAAGTTGTCTAAATTAATTTGCATGCTCAAGAAGATAAGATAACTATTTTAGTTGGGATCCTCGTTAATTTACATGCTCAATTTCATTCTAATGAATTAGTTAATTAACATACTAAATGGATTATCATTTATTGATTAACATGCAACTAAATTGGTTAAACTAACTGATTAACATGCTTATATTATTCTTAATCATTTACATGCTCAAGTAAACATTCTTAGTAAATTAAACGTCGGATCAAACATGTTTGATCAAATTATACTTGTAACTCAAATAAAGACAAAACAATTAACAACAAGGAAATATAAACTTAAGGAAATACACAGCATGTAAGCTAAACAGTCAGTATATCATAAAGAACAGGTCATTCTCAATGATCTTTCTACTCCTTCATACCTTCAGGATTAACTTATCTATCTAAGCAATAACATTTTCCAACAACCATATCTATTCACGTAAGAACAAGCAAGTAAAGTAACGAAAGAGTTTAACAACACATAACGTAGAGCATTTAACAAGACATTTAAAGAACTAAACACCTCCAAACTCACGCACTCTACTTGTGGTGTAAGGCCTTTTTAGGCCAACACATCCCTATTTCCTTACCTCAAAGCTTTAACGTGTATTACTGTTTAGCCGTTATTCTTCTTCTCTTCTTGTTTGTACCAACACCCACCTCTCGGCCATCACCAGAAAACAGCGAAATCTAGAAGCAATCTAGCTCCAACCTTCAGTCTCCTCAGCTCACCCGAGACTCCTCAACTCACCCGAGAGCTGAAAGCTCTCTGTCAATTTATCACATAGCCGAAGATAGTACCACAGACAAGGAATTAAATCTCTAGTTGCCTTGCCGACAAGTCATGATGCGTGGAGTAATTGCCAGAAATCATTGGGGGAATACGCCAAAATGGTTGATGAAGGACTGTTGGCAGAACAATTGAACTGGGTTCATTATGAAACCAACAGGACCAAACCGCATCCTTCAACCGAGCCGAAGTCCCCTGCCATCACACCCTGCCAACCTTTGACGCCGACAACCAGTCAATATACGATCACTAGAAAACGAAGGGAAGGAAGAAACCAACCGTGCTTACTGCAAATTGATGCCGAAATTGTTGCCGGACCCATCGACAGAAAACACCGTTCACGGGAGCTCGCCGAATCGCGATCTGAACGGCTACCTGCGACGCCGTCCAGACGCTAGCTAGAATGATGCGCAAGCCGCCGCGCACCAGAGCCCGCCGTCGGAGCCCGTCGTCACCGCGTCGCCCTCTCTCGGTCCCGATGTCCTTTCGCTCCGATCGCTTCTCCCTTCATCGACTCTCTCCCTCTTCTTTTCTTTATGCATTCGGCTCTTCTTCCAAAAAAACAACAAATCCCCAATTAATTTCATCCTCTTTTAATTCCCTTCAACCGGACCAGCAAGGCCACACCAAAAACCGAACCGGTTTTCCTTTCCTCCATTTCAATTTCATTTTTAAATTCTCCAATCTAATTTAATCCCAATTACCAAATTTTCCTTTCCTCCATTTTTAATTCTCTTTTATCCAATTCTTCACTTAATATTCAATTAATCTCCAATTAATCACTATTTAACCTTTTATTTTAAATTTCCATATTATGAATATGTCATTGGTAATACCCCAATAATTTTTTAAATTAATCCAAAAATCTCCAATTTCTTTCCCATTATTCTAATTAAATTTCAATATAAAAATTCAAGGTATTACATAAACGTCACTCATACTATTTCCTTAATGTCTTTATATACCAAAATATGGATCTTACTCATCAAATTTCAACTTTCCTTTGCATCCACCACGATAGGAAACACCTTTGGTGCCACCATTTTTTTTGTTTCTTAAACCAAAACCGCAACTATGTCAAAAAAGAACTTGTAGAAACAACACTTACATTACATTCTTAATGCTTCATACACCAATTCTTAATCCAAAATTCGATACAACAAAACGAAAAACACACACAGTGCATCTCACCTTACCCTCATACGACCCCACACACACACTTTTCACTTGCATCCACAGAGCTCAAAGTCACTTTGACACAACTCATACTGGTTTCCTTCCAAACATTGGACAGTTCTTGACCAAATGCCCAATCTCGCCTCACTTCAAACACTGTCTGGTACCAACTTTATACTCCCCAAAATGCTTTTTCTGACAATTAGAACACGATCCAACATGAAGAACCTTAACTAGAGCAGTATCTAACTCATTCCACTGGATGTGCCTGCTTCATTCCATGCATGTGGCTGAAATTTGGTAACAGAGTCATTTTGTTTCAAGATCCGATCTTTGATACCACATCTGAGTAAGCCACATCTTGAGTTCTTGATATCACTACACCTTAGAGAATTTCCATCTTAAGTCCTTGAAAAAAGTGGTGTACCTTATTCTCTTCATTGATCACTAGATGAGATGCGAACCACGACAATGCCTTGAACTTACGCACGTACTCCACAACTGATCCTTCCTATCGTAGCTGAGTAAATTCCACCAATTTCCTCGTCTTCATTGAGCGACTGAAATATTTGTCATAAAAGATCTACTTGAATTCTTTCCACATCATTGTAGCCACATCCTTGGTTATCTTGATTGAGTCCCACCAAAATCTCGCATTTTTAACCAACATAAACACAGAACATGCTACCCTTTCCTCTTCTTTTATCTTGGCATATGCAAACATGTCCTCCATAGTCCTGATACATTCCTCAGAACTGTCAAGGTAAGTATTATCTCCATCAAATTACGGTGGTCACAATCATTGAAGTTTCTCCTAGCTCACATCCTTCTGCTCAGCCACTCATAGCTCTGCAACTCGTTCATTTTCACGCGTGATTATTTCCATAAGCCTTTCCAAGTTTTGAGACTTTCTCTCCCATTGATGCGATTGTTGTTCCACTAATGTAGTCAATCGATTGATCGTCTCATCCGCACCACTCGCATCACTTTCTTACCTAACCTTTCATTGTCCTCCGGCCATGATACCTTGCGTCGCAAAATAAAACAATTATAACTTAAAAATTAAATTTCGTAACACACTTACAGTTGATAGTGTAACATCCCGTATTTTATCCACTTTATTTATTTATCTTTTCAAAACTGTCATAAAATTTTTTCGTTTTCTTTTCACACATAAACACGAACGAATTAACATAAACGTTTCCAAAATCCTGATATATGGTTATAAAAGTTTATTAAACAGTCCGCTCAATCAAAAGATAGTCTAACTAATACATTACCAAAATACTAGTTTTCAAAATACCAACATACAACTATGATGTCCCACAACCAACAGGTCCAAATGGCTGATAACCTAAAGCATCATCCGAGAATACCTCCTCCACGACTTGATTATCATCAGCGAAAAGCATTACCTACATCACGGGGGAAAACAATGAGCCTAATGCTCAATAACAATTAGAATGAAATGTAATGTAATGCAATGCATGACCATACAATGTAATTTAAGCCAAGAGTGACATATGTGACAAACATCGTAGGGCCATGAGGAAGAATTGGTCAATTCACTATAAGCATACCCATAGTTGTCTTCCTCATACCAGTAGTCACCCTTTTGTTCCGAAAACGTTGGGGATTTCAGAACAGGAGACAATAAACCCTTGTTCCCATGTAACTAACCTATTTTCTTTCTAATCATTTCATTATAAACATATACTATCCATGGGATGTCATTGTTTTTCCCGAACCCCCACACGCCTATTTACATAAATTTATTATGTCATGCAATATGGATATAATTTCATAAGTCCTAAAATGATGCATGTATGCCAACACTTTAATTATAAAGAAACATCACAACACATATAAGTGAAAGATAATAACCCAATATTCATGCTTATAACATTTGCATATTCTACTACCAATAATGAACAAGACTACAACTATAATGCTTGCAATATCAACATAACTGAGTAATCATTCCTATCATACCAGTGAGTAGAATCAATTCTAATATGAATATTTAACTAACAACATAACCATTATAAAGGAAAAATAAACCAAGAACATAGCTAGTCATTTAGTACCAAAACCAACCATATACCAGAACTCATAATATGGAAATATCACTTCTTCACAGAACTTTATGTTTATTATATTTCTTATCACAGTTTCTTACACCCATAATCACCTTACTATGTACCACTTTGAGTTCCTTTTAAGTTCTTTGACATAACACTTTCATCAATCTTCCTCTTAACAGGTTATGAACTTTAAAGGACAGTACAAAATAAAGGAAAACAAATTCCTTCTCGTGAATTCCTGCTTAACAGAGCAAGTCGCTATTTCATAGTTTGTAAAGAAAGAATTCAATATCAATAAATCAAAGAATTCAACACAAACCCCATGATGTAAGCCTCCACTGGCCACACATCATTCACAATTCTTACCTCAACAGACTTGCAGGATTCCACACTCAAGCTGTCTTCTCCATAGTAAGCAAAACTAAATTCCAAATCCTCCTAGAGAGCAACAATTTTCACATCATTCGGAGTAGAAAATCAACTACTAATATGCTCTAAGGATCACTAGAGCACTTGTTAGAAAATCGGCCACAAAACTGGAATAATCTGAACTCGCAACTTCAAACAAATTTATCTCCCAATCCAAACGTGAACAACAGTTGGTTTTTGGAGGTTACCAAAATAACACAATCAGGCATATCATATCAAAAATCCAATGCAAAAAAGCACTCGGAATCTCGAGTTATGACCGAAACAATACAACACCAAAATCTAGGGTTTCACCCGAGCAGATTTGACAACCAGAATTCAAACGGGAATATATCAACTTGCATACATCCAATGAATACCAACTTTTAAGGGCAGTAGCTTGACTAATTATAGAACAAATCAGCAGAAGGAACAAACTCAATAAGACATACGCAAGGCCATCGAAATACAGTCACAATCACAAAGATCCAGCAACAACAAGCAAAGGGCAGATTTGCGATAATCAAGTAATCCACTAAAGAATCAATCTTGACAATAAACCTTCAACTATAATCACCAAATAAGATAGTAGCAACCTATTAACAGTAGGATAGAACATAAAGAACCAAGAAATACTTGCAAGAACCTTCAAGAAAACCAAGAAGAACCGAGGAGTCCACGAACATCCTAAGTGAGAGCGGCGACTAAAATGGCTTGACCCGATGGTAAGCACTCTCCAAGGGTTTGAAGATCTTTTTCTATCTCCACACCACAATCAACACCTTGAAAAGGGAAGTATTGGAGGAGATAGTATCCCTTCCAACTCGGCCAAGAAGCTTCAAGATGACCGAGCTCGGGCTATGGATGAATCGGCGATGAGGAAGGGGTTGCCGCGGGTTGTCTCCACTAAGGAAAAGAGCTAGATTTTCAATTTTATCAATAGTGCCTTCTCATTCCAAAAGAGGGTATATAAACCCTTAGTGTTTACAAAAATAATGCCAAAAGACCAAAATAACCTTAACGTGAAAATTTCAGAATGAGGACGTGGTTTGCATGCAAACCGCGCACCTCTCAAACACCTAACAAAAGACAAAAACAACATAAAGAAACCAATTAAAATCTCCAGAAACAAGCCTATTTCTAAATCAACAAAGATGGCAACCAAATGTTAATAATGCACTTTGAACCTTCAACACTTCATGGAGCTTTCGAGGCGGAAATAACGAGTTATCCGTTCAGTGGTGAATGCACCCATGTATAAGATAACGTGAAAAGGAACTCCCTTGTCTTCGTGAGATGTTTCCTCTAAAGAATCCCAAACTTTGATATTAGCTGCAAAATAAAAACGAGTTAGGAAAGAGATAAGCTTCTTGGCTCGAGCCCGAGTGATTGGGCTCTGGGGCACATCAACTACTTGTTACAATAGAACTTACCTCTTGCTGCTCACTTACACGTACATACACTACACCCTTCAATCTTTCCTTCCCGCTATCTGTAAATGACCGCCATTTTTTCACACCAACCTGTTAACTTATAGATCCAGGAAGAAAGAGGTGAGAGAGACGATTCCCATTCTAAGGGGAAGGGGTCCAATGAGCTGCAGCCAAGACATCCCTCACCGTCACCGACAGAACGTTTCTTCAGCAGAGTAAATAAAAAAATCTTGAAATTTGAAGGAGAGAAGCTTCAGAATTAAATGGGTTTTTCAGACAATTTTAACCTTTCGGACACGCTGAGGCGTCCGCAGTCGTTTGAAGTCAGTTTAGGATGAGAAAACGCGTCCTTATTCACTCATCTGTATCGTCCGCAATCCTTTTTGGAACGATGTGAGGCGTCTGTATGACTCGTCCGCCATTATCCGAATGTGTCCAAAATTAGGACATATTCATTTTGGACGCTGTCTATCCTTGTCCGCAGGCGTCCTCAAGCATCTGAATGTTCTTGGAATATAGATTGATTCAAAACGGACGGCCCTGTTATTGTCTACAGTGTTCGTAGGCGTCCGCACTTCGACAGCCTGGAGTTTAGGACGCCAATTGTTGTCCCAACTCGTCCCAAAGTCCATATTATGTGTTTTTCCTTAACTTTTTATACTACATTTCATTTGCCACATAAACTAAATCATATTATTACATCATATGATGTCATTACAACTTAATACATGGATTATACAGTCATTTTTCTTTTTGGGACATTACAGATAGATTTTTTCCACGTCGAATCTTGTGCTAGTAGGCAGTCTACATAACCAATTTTAAAACTCCAGGCACTCTGAAACAAACTGTAACGACCCAATTTTTCTTTCTTATAAAAATCGTGTGAAATTTAAAACTTTTCTTTTTCTTTTATAAAACAATAGCGGAAGTCTCTATTAAAACCTTTTAAGTTAACATCAGAGTACTTTTCTTGAAACCTAATCGTTAAAAACTCTTTTCTCAAACTCGTTACTTAAATCGTTATTAATAGCGGAGACTTTATTTTTAAAATCCTTTTTCCTCAAATTAAAGTAGAAGCACAAATCATTTTATAGCGGAAGCATAAACTAGTCATTTGAAGAACAATAAATAAATCGTTTACTTTACGTTTACAAAACTCATTTCTCTTTTACATTTGTTAGCCTAGCCAGTCACAAGACTCGCCCGTGCAAATCCTTCATCAACTGCTCTTTAATCTGTTCATTATTTTCTCTCATGCTTGTACCTACATCGCAAGACATCAACTATGAGCTTAACGCTAAGTAAGTGATAGAAGTAAGTAAATGATTGTACATGTTGTGCCACTTTCCAATCTATATGCATTTTCTCTTTTCATTTTCTTTCCTTTTTACGTTTTCGTTCTTATCTTTTTTTTTTTCTATTTCCGTTCCTATTTTTGTATCCGTTTTGGTATTCGTGATCGTACACGTTTTTGTATCCATTTTCGTATTTGTTCTGTATCCATATTTATATCTGTATATGTTTTCATTACCGAAACTTGTTTCCATTTCTATTTCTGTTCCCATTTATGTATCCATATCTGTGCTCGTACCATTACCGTATCCATTTCCATTTTTGTCTCTGTATCCGTATCCATTTTTTTTTCATGTTCTTTTCTTTACTTTACTTTTCTTTTCTTTTTGTCTCTGTGCTGGGCATTAGTTATCCTGACCACATAAACATTTATCTTTTCTTTCGTTTGGGTTATGTGTTGGGCATTACGTACCAGACCACACAACCCCTTTTCTTTTCTTTTTGTTCTAGTGTCGAGCTTTACCTATCGGACCACAGAAACTTTTATCTTTTACTACTTGGGTTACCGGGCATTACTTACCGGACCAACCATTTTTTTTTATCTTTCTTCATTGTTCTTTCGTACTTCTTTTCATTTATGTTTCCTTTTCAAAACCATGCATGAAAATCATTTTTGTAATCTTCGAAAACTGTTATGCATGATGCTCGTGAATGCATGAAATCTCTATCATATCATTAAGGGAATCTAATAATGCAAACAACATACAATTCACAGATAATACTTCATAAAATGGTAAACATGCTAATTAAAACTATAGACATATAGGGAAAGCAATAGACATGCTTATAACAATAGAGATGCTTATAAAATAATAGATATGCTATTAAAACTATAGACATGTTCAATAATCTAATAATCTATTAAAGCGGCAAACAAGCAAACTTGCATATCCTATTCTTGCGATGTAGAGTCCCAAGGACCAAAGCACACACATATCACTTACTTCGTTTCCTTAAAGCGCTCAACACTTAAACGTTATCCTTTTCTTCTCTTTTAGTACCTGAAGCACTCCCGAGAGGAGCAGCAACTCACAGACACAATTGTAACAGAAGCTCCCAACCCTCAGCCATTTTTGTAGCAGTTCGGAGAAAAGACTCTATATAACCGTCTGCTTCACAGTCCCCTTTCAACTTCGCCAGTAAAACTCCAAAGACTCCTCCTTTCCTCATAGATTTTTGCTCTTTGCAAATCTTTGACCGAAAACTCCAAAATGCAATCTGTATTACATTTTGGACGTGCATCTAGACGCAGTGTGACCGAAAACTCAAAATATATTTTGCCACATATTTCGCTGGAGTTGCTCGACCGCAGCCTTGACAGAAATGCTCCATAATACATTTTGCACATTTTGTCCTTTAATTAACTATCCCACAATAATACCCCACTAACTTAACCCTAATTATCTTCCAAAAATTCACTAAATCGTAATTTATCGATTATTTCATCGGTAATACCCCGATAATTATCCAATAATGTGATTACCCTCAATTACTTCCCAATTATCCTTATTAAATTACGATAAGAAAAGTCAAGGTATTACATATCCAATTCAAGTTATTCTTGAACCAATAACTCCTTTAGATGATGTTTATTATCATATAAAATCAGTTACAAACCCAACCACTTTTGTCATGGGTGAAACATTCAAAATAGAACCTTTTTCTTTGTTCAATATCCAATTTTTATCTCACTATGTATCATAAACTTCCAAAATTCATAATATTATACATATCCAAATGCCTTGATTTCAACGCCCATAGTTTCATCAAAGTGTTTATTAAAAAAAACTAAAATAGTTCTTAAATAAAAAGTCATTAATGTCAATCGGTGCTATCAAAACCAAACCTATATAGTTTTTTTCCAAATTTTAACCAAACGTGATATTAGGTGCATAACATCACTTCAATTGAGAAATCCTTCCATCACTTATCCCCAGCATATTTTTATGACAAAAACAAGTATCTTTTAGTTATAAAATTTTAGCATAAAATCTAATTTTGAGATCCTTCATTTAAACTCTAAGCACCACCTTATAATATTTATTTTCTCATTACATTTCTACTCATCAACTCTTAAATCACTTAAACTTGAAAGAGAGAACTTAACTAACCTTCATAGAGCTAGTGGAGTCATGGATCTCTAACTTGAGATTTTGAAGAGCCAACACTCTCTATTTATAGAGGTTTAAAGTGGTGACTCAATCCCTAGAGATGTTACAAACTTCTCATGTTGCAGCCAAGTATTTATGAGGTGTCAAACTTCCTTTTTCCTCCTTCAATCAACAAGGCACATATTTAGTTGCATAACCTCAGCCATGACAAATTATCTTTTAAAAGGTTTTAGTGATCTATTACTTCCCTGTCGATCGCTATCCATTTCCCCAAACGGCTGAACATCCTCCCGAGGCTTTTCTATTCACAAATTTTCCTAGGTTGGTCGACCACTCACTTAAACTCCAGTCGACCACATGACTATTTCCAAAGGTAAATCCAACATCGGATGTCTGTCGTGGGCACCCGTACATCCGCTTGGGATATCCTCTTCCCACTTATTTCTCAATGTCCACACGAGCATTCCCCGTGACCAAATAAATGGGATTATGCTTTTGTGAAGGAATTAATCTCTAGAGATTTGCAAACTTGTGGAAACCAACACATCCGCTGCAGAAGCCTACGCGTCCACTGTGGATATCCGCTTTCTTTTTTAACTTTCCGTGGACACTCCCACATCTACAACCACATGTCAAAGTATCTGCGAACCTTATCCATTCGCGAACACCAATACTTCTGTGGACATGTCATCATTTGATCAAATATCCACGGACACTTACTCTTCCACACTTAGTTCCGAACACCCATGACGACACAAAAAACACAATTAGATAACATTAAAAAACTATAAAGTTAACACACAAATAAATCAAGAAGTAGGGTAACAAAGTGCAAACATATTTGGTAGCATGGTTCAGCCAAACAAGCCGACATTCGTGCTTCAAGTCTCCTCCTTGAAGATTTTATTCACCTCAACCTTCCCATTTACAATTGATTGAACTTTCTGGTGTCAATCCAACCTGACAATGACTTTCTCGAGCGTCACCTTCAAATCAACCACAAGATAAAGTATTGAAGTTTTGAACTGTTAGACAGACTTTCCTAACTCTCAAAACGTAAGTCTTAAATTTGGAGTGGGAGAGGTTTGGATTTTTGTCTCAGAATGAAGACTCATAAATCTCTAGAAATTTCAACAGTACTTTGTCGCAAGATCCTCAATTCATCATTTTCAAGTTGAAGGTTGTCTCTATTTATAAACACCTTTAGAAATTTTTCACACAATCGACTACTTATTTAAACAGGTCGATAACTTCATGATTGTTATGAATTTTCTGTGCACGTTTGGTCGTTCATTAATAGGATCTGGTCAACTGTGTCAGTCAACCACCAGTACATACCGATCGACCGACTTACCACCATTGTGAAATTTCTATGCACGTTCGGTCGTTCAAGAGAAAGTTCTGGTCTACGGCCATGGTCTATCGATAATTGCGTCGGTCAACCGCACTAGTATACTTCAGAAATCCATGACTCTCTGACATTTTTCTAATCAATCACTCTCACCCCTGGTCGGCCGCTTTATGTTATGCAAAAATGAATGTTCTCTGGAATTTTTCTGGTCGATTGCATCTTTTCCTAGTCAACTGCTTTCCACTATGTTTTTCTTGAATTAAATTGTGTGAGTTTAATAAATTTAAACATTGACTGTAAGAACTTTAACAAACAATTAGCACACCTAAATACCTACTTTCAAAGGTATTTGTAATGAGAGAATACAATTTACTCAAAGGAATAATGTACTCATCATAAATCACATATTTAATTTTTAAATAACTTAGAGTTAATTAAATTACTCATTATTAAAATAATTAAATTTAATTCTTATTAAGCTAACTTTTAATTAAAAATATTCACATTAAAGAAGTTTTCTAAAATAAAAAAATCATAAATAATAAAAATAAAACGTCTTAAAATATTATTTAATGATTAAAATATTAAATATATCGGGGAAATCAAAATTTAAACATCCACAAATCATAGGGTCAAAACATAATACAATCTCATACCATAAATTGACAATATAGAGTCCAATTATCCAAACTTTAAAGTTAAAAATTCAATATCCCAAATCTTCAATAAAATCTAAATCTGAAAATAGAAATGATCATAAAATGGAATTCGAGTTTTCCCTCTATGAAACGTCAAAAATTCAAGCTTTTGAACTCCAAATTCGCAACAACTCAACTTGATTGATAGCACGATAACCTTAGCTCAAAAACTTTGTAAAAGTTTAGTTTTTCCTGCACAAAATTTAATTAGGAAAGTGATGCACTAGCGGAATGGTATTGGAGTATAACCTGTAAATATGTTGAAGAAGTGAAGAACAATTGGTTGAAGATATGTAGAAGTAATGTGAAGTATGTTGATCAACCGGATATGTTGAAGAACAGGTGTGGCGGTCGACCTTTGGAAAATAACAAGGTAGAGATCGACCAGTTCTGAAGGATTTAGATAGACCTTAAAAAAGGCAGTGGCAAATAGATAAACAGTCTGGTTGAGCTAATTGACCGGTTCTTCTATTTCCTTATTTGGCCACAAAACTCACTTTTGGAAAGTCCAACTTTGGAAGACAATAACTCCCACGTTTTAGAAGCTTTTGAGCTGAAATTTGAACCACATCTACTTGAATGAATAATGAAAAGATTCCTTCAAGAATAATAGAAATATCTATCATGGATTAGGAAATATGCTTCATAGAAATTAGGTCGCCATAAATAGAAAGTAATTGTGATGATTGCTCCATATGGATGATTTGTCGATAAAACGCCTTTGAAAAGTTGGACACCACTTTATACCATCTTCCTCCAAGGAGTAAGAATGTGGATGCCAATAAGAGAACTCACTCAACTTACAAGTGAGCTCAATCTTGTGATATAACACTCATAAGGGTAACCTTCAGTTGTGACACACCAAAGGGATGAAAATGAATCACTCTAATTTCAAAATAAGTCAAAGCTTTTCTATTATCAATCTTCACTATCTAAAACAATTACATAGGGTGGCTTTAAATAGCCAATTACAAACTATAAAATAATAGTAAATTAGTAAGCAACAATAACCCTAAATTAGCTCATAATATAAGTTGTCTGATTCTTTACTTAGTAGTTGCTAGATAAATTAACTAAAAGAATGGAGAAAAGACAAGGTAACTTGTCTGAATCAGTCGAAGAGCTCAATCAAAATATGTCTGAAATGTGTTTTAATACAAGTGGATTAACTTTTGTCGATTTTTAATCATAATTGTCCCACGTGTGACTTGCGTGGTGGAATGGAGAAAAGACAAGGTATGGCTTAAGGACATGCGTGGGTGTCTGTGGCAGGGAATGGTTTGCATTCTGGAGAAAAGGAGATGCGAATAGAGGGATTAATAAACTGAGACAAGAGAAGGGGAAGAGAGGGGAGTGTGTTCTGGCGATTTTGAATGGAAGAGAGAAGGAGGAGCCTTCTCTGTGAACCAAGATGGAAAAGGAGAGAGAGACTCAGGAATGAGGGACGACGAAGGTGCGGTCTCGGGTGTCTCCCGCTACGCGTTGGTGGAACCGGCGTGCGTTTCATCTGGTGGTGCGAATGGCAAGCGTTCACCTCTGCTTGTGTTTGCTGATGCTTGTTTAGGGCTGCGAATGGGGGGCATTTCGAGCAACTGGGTTCTCTTCTGGCAAGGCTTCGATGAGAGGCAGAGCTTTCGGGCATGGTTTCTGTAGTGATTGGGTCCTCTCCGATCGTGGGTGGAGCTCTGGTGATTTCCCATCGAGTGTGAACTTCGGTCGATAGTTTGCAGTAGGGTGTGGAGCTCCCCGTTCTTGGGTCGAGTGGGCTACTCCTCAGGTGTTCCTCCATTGGAGTTGCTGTGGAAAAACTATAAAGGTGATGAATTCTTCCCCTGCTCGTGTCTTGTTCTGTTATATTTTCTTGCTTTGTAATGTTGGATTGTTGTGAGGAAAGGGTAATGTGGGGGCGGCGTGATGCCAGTGGGTGCAAGGGTGTTTTGGAGTTGGTTGCGAGCTGCGGTCTCGGGTGTTTTTCTGGTAAGGAAAATTTTCCCTTGGTCTTATGGATTTTTAGATGTTGAGATATGTGGATAAATGCCCTCTGCTGTGTTGGTTTGGTTATTGTGATAATTTGTGAATTGTTCTGTGAATCATGTTGTTGGTCTACAAGCATGTTAAGATTATTATTCTGAATGGATTGTTGGACGTAGAAATATGTGGATAACGCCCTGTTGATTACTATGTAGTTGATTGTGAAAATATCGTTGGGTGTTGGTGTCCGTTCTATTTTTTTTTATTGTGGTCAATGTGGTTTTTGAATTGTGAAATTCTGTTGAGTGATTGAAGTATGAATATAGTTCTCTTCTGATGTTTAGTGTTGAGATTATGAACTATGCTCTATTATTGTGGGATGATTTATCTGCTGCCGTAGGGAATGCTATGTGGGTTAACAGTTCTATACTTGTGGGTTATTGCTATTTAACAAGTTTGAAGGGCTATGCATTATTTGGCTGTGTATATTTATGGGGGAGTTATATTCTGTTATCTTGGTTTAGTTTTGAGGATGGATTAAATTGGTAAATGATTGTATCCTCTGCCTACTTGATAAACTGTATAGTTAGTGGAAATGATGAAGAGGTTGATTGTCTCCCATCGGACTATTTTTGGATAATACAGCTAAGGATAAAGTATATTGTAGTTATATGCTCTGATTGGTTTGATCTTAATACGCTCCATTGGTTTCTACTTTGGTTCTCTGCTATTGGACGATGATAGATATTGGTATACCATGTTCATTAAGTGTAGTTCTGCATCTTTACGTGCTCTGGTTATTAATTGGTTGAACACAGGTAGTGGGTTGTGTTGTGTTCCTTTTAGGGAGTTAATGGGTGCCTAGAACCGTTATGCAATTAGTTGAATTTAGGTTATGAAACTCTATTATGTATAAGGATTAAGGGTAGGAAAGACGATGAGATTAATAAGCTACATATACTGATAATTAAATGCCATTAATAATTCTAATAACTCTTTCTCCAAAGAACTCCCAATTTAACAATCCAACCCATTAGAAATATAGCAAACGAACTCACAATTTAACAATCCAACCCATTAGAAAAAACTTACTTATTTCACTTAGTTTAATAAATTGTTGTTATCGATTAATAGGTTTTGTGAAGGACAATTTAAGTACTAAACTCTCTAAGGCTAATGACTCCAGGTAAGTGATACTGCATGTGTTTTGCCTAAAAAGGCCTACATCACAAGAATTATGGTTTGTTTGATGCTTGCATTTACTAGATGTATAGGTTGTGATCTTGCTATATTCGAGGATGTATTTTTGATTGTTTGATGTGTGATAATGTTGTGTTTATTAAAATTAAGTTCAGTTCCTTAGTTAAAAATGGATCATGTTTTGAGGATATGCTAGATAGACATGTATGATAGGATCATATGCATGCATTCATTCATCATGTTTTCCAAAGATATACAAAAATGGTTTCTGCATCATTTTGAAAATGTAAACAGAACAAAAGGAATAAACGTAAATAGGTATTTAGAGATGTGGGGTTTACCTTGTCAAGTTTGACATCGCTAAACACTTAGATGGGTAACTAAAACTACATGAAAATGGAATACATGTGAATAAATGTAAATGATGTTGTGAGATGGGGTTTCTACCTTGTCAAGTTAACATCTCCAACATCGGTAAAGGAAATGGAATAATGGACACGAAAATTTGCATGTATTTTAAAGAGCATGAAATAAATATTTTACAGTTTATTTATATCGTTTACTGAGGTTTAAACTCATAATTTAAGTTTTGTGATATAGGTAAGGAGCCTAAGATCGGATAAAGATTATTGTGGATGCAGGTGCTGGGGTATTGCCATGTTGGAGCTTTTGTATTATTGGTGATGTTGACCTTGTTGGGTTATGGCTTAGGAAATGGTTTTAAGCTTTTAATGGTAATGTTTTATTAAAGAAAGATTTCCGCTGTTGTTTTGCTAAACTCTATGTTTTCTTAAAGAAAGACTTCCGTTGTTGTTTTGTTAAACTCTGATTATTTTCTCTTTTGTTAACTCTGGTTTTCCCTCATAAGTGTTTTAAAAGATCGAAAATTTTATACGGATTAAATTAAGGACAAAATAAAAATAGGGCGTTACAGCTCGGCCACTTGGATGGTTTCCATGATTTGCTTGGTCTCCAAGCTTTCATAATAATTGCTCTCTGTTCTGTGGGCTTTTGATATAGCAAACGAACTCCCAATTTAACAATCCAACCCATTAGAAATATAGCAAATGAACTCCCAATTTAACAATCCAACCCATTAGAAAAAACTTACGAAGTCAGCTACAATCTTTATAAGACACTCTTTTTTAAATGACGTTGTTTTGAATGCCAAAATAGTCAAATACTCGTCGAAGGTCAGGAAGTGTGTAGTTTTGGAAAGTCCTTCAAATATTCTATATTTGAACTTGAACTTCCACTTGTGCTTGACTTTGAATACCTTCATGATAATTTTGAAAGATTGATTAATGATGGAATGGACTCGTAGTCCATAATCCTCTCGGGGTTGAAAAAGATTCGACATCAAATCATATCTTATTCCACCATAATCTTTATTACCATAAAAATAGGAATCACCGTGTGCTCTCAAAATAGCAATATTTTCAATATCTTTATGATTGTAATAAGGAAAAAAATCTTCTTTGTTGTAGTCTGATGATATTAAGAGTTCCATAAACCTCTTCCCATGCTTGAACAATAACTTGGATAATAGATTCTCATTCATTGTCTTTGAATTAGAAATAATGTAGGCCACAATATTAGTTACCATAAATAAAAAAGTTAAGAACACCTTTATGTATATGTGGCCATAGAGTAGTAATCTCTTCATAATCTTCTTCCATAAGATAGGGAGATGTGTCATGAACTTTGAGATTTGTATCGGCTTTAAAATTTTCATGAATGAAATAAGGAAACAATCCTTATATGATGTGGTAGGCCAATAATATTAAGATATTCACAAACCACCTCCCATATTTGAATAATAGCTTAGGAATGTAGTAGATACCCCTTTGTAATTCAATGATTTTCATTAAAATAGTTTTAGGAATACCTTTGAGTATGTGTTGCCAAAAAATAATGTTTTGGTAGTTTCCCAGGTAGTCCTTTTTCCAATTAGGTTTGCTAGGCCTCTACCATGAACTTTCTTTATTGGTAATGTCTTGGTAGGTTCTTAAGTTGTCTTTTCACATATATGGCTTGCTAGGTCTCCATCAAGAACTTTCCTTACTAGTGATTTTTGAAATCCAAGAATTGATATACAAGCTTGCCAACCTTGGAAACACAATCGTATCAATGGTGTATTGGCCACTAATATCACCTTTCCCTTTTTGTACTTGCTCATGTAAGGAAAATAGTCAATCAAATCATTCTTGGACAATAATGCAAAACTAGGCAAGTAGTATTTGAAGCCATAAAACCATTTAATATCAAGATTATCCTTGTTGCCATAAAAGTCTTGCCATAGAATCAATTTAATATCTTCTACAATACTAAAGTTGTCCACGAGATGTAATATGTTTTCATTATCCCAAAATAGTAATGAAATTTCACACTAAGATTTATTAAGAACAAGAACATTCCATTAGCCCTCACCATAAATGAACTTCAACCAAAATGAAAGAGATCAACTTTGCCATCATGATTACTATATCAAAATGTCACTCCAATAACATAAGAAGCTATAATCCATCCAACTCTAAAAATCTAAGCAATTAAGTTTTCCAGTGGCACATACCTCTTTGTTTTAAACATAGCAATTTTCATTTGATGCCTTTTATTGTATCATAATCCTTTGTAGGTTGCTTTGGCCGAATTGGTGCTAGCTTGATCCTTCTTCTACTATCTTTGAATGCATACCAATTAGGAAGGTAATTAGGATATTCATCGTGTGCATGCCACGGTAATTCCCAAAGAGGATTACTTGTACTTGCCATATCACAAATCAATATATTAGTAAAACTTCCATTAGAGAATTCAGTCCAAGTTTGGTTTACCTTGATGTCTTCTTTGTCATTCAACCAAATCAAACTTTCCTTAAAATCCATGGAAGGTAAATTGTTGTCACTTTTCTCATCTTTGATTAAAGGATATATCTTTTTCTTATGTAAACTTCGGCCATGATCATTGTGGTCCTTATCAATGTGCCACCAAAATTTGTAACTAATACCATGGATCAATAATTCCAAGCTAAGCCCTTAAGCATGATCAAAGGAACCATGTTAGCACAAATTTCATCCTTAATGAATAAAGAGCAAACATTGTCATAGTTAGAGCTTTGGATATGAAAAGTTTGTTTTTCTTAGCAGTCCTCCTTCTCTATTAGAGACTCCATAGATAATAAAGGTCATTCTTTGGCATGAATAACTTCTTCAATTTGCTCAAGAGTGCCTTCTAATACCTCATTATGGTCTTGTGCTTGTAAGGTCGAAGTGTTTGATATACTTGCTTCGTGTTATCGTGATACTCCTTTAAGCTAGGTATTAAATGTATCGCATAGAGCTTGTTGACTATTGGGAAGTTTTTCATACCTTGTGATTGGTGGTGGTGAGGCAGTCTTGATAAACTCTAGAGCATACTCTTTTCATAAGAGTCTCTTCATTGTTTCCCACATTTGGATGTCTCTGTCTCCGTCTTCTTTTCGGTAGGTTATCAATTTGTTCCACCATCTTGAAGCTCTCCCTTTAAACTTTAAAGAAATAAGCCTTACCTTAGCCTTTTCCGAAAAGTAGAATTTTTCAAAAAAATATTTTTACTTCGTCTTCACAATTCAAATAATCTTCGGTAAACTCTGAACCACTAAAAGTAGGCATATATGATTGCAAATCCTCCATGCTTGTCAGAGTCCCCCATGTTGTCATGAAGATAAGAGAAGAACACAATTAATAGGAATCGTTTTAGCTCTGATACCAAATGATGCACCAGCGGAAGAGAATTGGAGTATAATTTGTAAATATGTTGAAGAAGTGAAGAACAACTAGTTTAAAATGTGTTGAAGAAGTGTGAAGTATGTTGATCAACCGGATATGTTGAAGAATAGGAGCGGCGGTCGACCTTTGGAAAATAACAAGGTAGAGATCGACTGGTTCTGAAGGATTTAGATCGATCGGGACTTCATGGTTGAGGAGAAGGTCAACCTTAAAAAAAGGCAGTGGCGAACAGATGAATAGTTCGGTCAAACTAGCAGTCGAGCTGATCGACTGGTTCTTTTATTTCTTTATTTGGCCGCAAAACTCACTTTTGAAAAGTCCAACTTTGGAAGCAAATAACTCCACGTTTTAGAAGCTTTTGAGCTGAAATTTGGACCACGTCTACTTGAATGAATAATGAAAAGATCCTTTTAAGAATAATAGAAATATAAACCACGGATTAGGAAATATGCATGATAGAAATTAGGTCGCCAGAAATAGAAAGTAATTGTGATGATTGCTCTGTTGGATGATTTGTTGATGAAACGCCTTTGGAAAGTTCGACACCACTCACACTCTGTCCCTCCAATAAGTAAGAACACAAATGATAATAAGAGAACTCACCCAACTTATAAGTGAGTCCAATCTTGTGATATAACACACACAAGGGTAACTTTCAGTTGTGACACACCAAAGGGGTTAAAAAGGAATCAATCCAATTTCAAAAATAAGCCAAAGCTTTTCTATTATCAATCTTCACTGTCTAAAACAATTACATTGGGTGGCTTTAAATAGCCAATTACAAACTATAAAATAATAGTAAACTAAAAAAGCAACAATAACCCTAAATCGGCTCATAGTATAAGTTGTATGATTCTTTACTTAGTAGTTACTAGATAAATTAACTAAAATAATTTTTAATTAATTCTTCCTTTTTTTTCTCCAAGCCTTGATGTATTTTGGTAGATAATCTTTGTTGGTGCTCGACCACTTGGATGGTTTCCATATAGAGATTTCCTTGGTCTCCAAGCTTGGACAATTCAACTTTCTATAATAATTGCTCTCTGTTATGTGGGCTTTGGATATAGCAAACAAACTCCAAATTTAATAATCAAACCTACTCTAGAAAGCTTAGGAAGTCAGCTACAATCTATATGAAGCATATGTTTTTAAATGACATTGTTGTGAATGCCAAAATAGTCAAACACTTGTGAGAGGTCAGGAAGTGTGCAATTTTGGAAAGTCCTTCAAATATTCTATGTTTGAACTTAAACTTCCACTTGTGCTTGATCTTGAATACCTCCATGATAATTTTTAAAGTTTGATTAATGATGGTATAGACTCGTAGACCATCATAAAGGGAGAAGTTGACTTACCAATAATTTCACTACCAAGTACTCCCAACAACTTCCAAAAATTCTACCTTAATCCACATACTCCCTCTCTATAAATCCCTAGGTTGTATAAAGGTGCGATTCAATGGGGGGAGTCACCCTTAAATGGTTGAATTAAAGGGAGATGAAGTTTTGGAAACCAATCATAACAACACCATTAAGGAAGATTCAAAAAAAAATTCTTACCTAAAGGGATGGCAATTGACAGCTATTACATTCTTCCCCACTTAGAAAATTTCATACCCAAAATTTAGAACACTCTCAAATATTCCATCAAATAGGTGAGGGTACTTGTCACAATTTCTGACTCAATTTCCCAAGAAGCTTCCATTACACTATAGTTCTTCAACTGAACTCAAACAAAAGGAATCTCATAGTGACATAAAACTCTATTCTTAGAGTCCAATATCTTCTCCAGCTCCTCCTCATAATATATTACCTTAGCATAGAAACGTAAAAGACATTGTGGATATAGTTCAATTGGGCAGGAGATCAAACTATTAAGCCACTGAACAAACGTACTCAATAATACGAAAAGGGCCAATAAATCTTGGAGCTAACTTGCCCTTCTCACCAAAACAACTAATACCACTGCGTGGTCCAACTTTAAAAAATATGAAGTCATCAGCTTCAAACTCAACCTCTCTCCTCAAAAGATCTACACAACCTTTCTAATGACTCTAAACTATTTTAAGTCTTTCCTTAATCACATGAAACTTCCCAATTGTTTTCTAAATCAAATCAGGGTCAAGTTCACTCGTTCCTCGGCCACAACCCAAAATAGCAGTGCGTGGTCTCCCATAAAGATCCTCATACGATGAAACTCAAATATTAGTCTAGTAGTTGTTGCTATAGATAAACTCTACTAAAGGCAATTAGTTTGCCCAGCTATCACTGAAATCCATAATACAATATCTCAAAATATCTTGCAAAGTTTATATAGTATACTCAGACTGACCATCCATCTAAAAGTAATATGTTGTACTAAAATTAAGCTCAGTGCCCAAAGGCCTTTAAAGGACTCTCCATAATTTAGAAGTAAACCTTGGATCTCTATTTCACACAATGCTTGAAGGAACACCATGAAGACAAAAGATGTTCTCAATATACGCCTGTAATGACCTGGTTTTTCGTAAATCCTTTAAAACGCGTGAAAATTTA
Source organism: Begonia loranthoides (assembly GCA_022433065.1). NCBI lineage: Eukaryota > Viridiplantae > Streptophyta > Magnoliopsida > Cucurbitales > Begoniaceae > Begonia > Begonia loranthoides. The sequence goes on along the minus strand of CM039486.1, from coordinate 13,916,664 downwards.
AAATTTTGCTAAGACCTTTGAAATCTCTTTTAAAATAATTATCAGAGTGCGACGCTAAATCGGACCGCTACTAACCCTTCTTTAAACTCGTTATGAAAACCAATTATGAAATGCGGAAGCATTATGAAATCATTTATTTAAAACATTGTGAAAGTGTAAATAATTTATAAAATCTTTTGTTTTGCTTCACTGACACTAAACAACTAAAAATACAATTTATTACAACCGTTTTCTCTTCTCGCTCTAGCCTGGCCAGCCCCAATCTTGCTCGTGCAAATCCCTCATCTCTGATAATTTTGGGATATTATGAGCTAAGTTGGACAAGTTGAGATGTTAGTCAAGAGAAATGTAATTAGAATAAGTTAATTATGATACCTCGTTAGGTTCATAATTAGATTGTGAGAAGGATTGAAGTCAATTGGAGATACTAAAAGTTATATTGGGCGATATCAATTGCATTGATCGTCAATGGATGTAGTAAAGGAAATATAATTGGACGTATTTAGGATGTTGGTCAAGTGAAACATATTTGGACATCTAAATTTGAATAGTTTGAAAAAATGATTTATTAAGGATATGGTTTATGTATATATATTTATAAATTGGTGAAGAAGTATATATATATACATATATAAGAGTATGTTTGGAGAAGAAAAATGGCATATGATGAAGAAAGGTGTGGAGTGGTATGTAGTGGGTATGAGAAATGGGTATGAAGTCGGTATGAAAAAGGCGTATGAAGTGGGTTTCTTGGTCAAATCAAATTTAATGTTAGGAAAGAATAAATAATGTTATAATGGTGAAGGAAACCATTTGATGAAGAAGTGATTTGCGGGCGATGTTGGCGGGCGATCGGCAAGAGGAGATCAGATGCCATGATCGATCGCATATTTGATGCTAGAATTGGCGGACGACTAACAATTTGGTGGTTGATCATTCTTCCTTAATATCGATCAACCATCAATTTAAATAAATATTCTGAAGAGTTTAAACGTAGGGAAGACAAACGGGAACGATGTCTGCAATGTCTAGAAGTTAAAGGAATTGACATTGCATGTGTTGGGACATCAAAGGTTGCCTGTTAATGGCGTTGAATGCATCTAAAGATAGAGAGTTTGGCATTTTAGACCTTTGAACGTCGAAGGGTTGATGATTAAGGGAAGAATTATTAGACATTGATGAGCTGCAACTGATGGCCTTTCGTCTTCAGTGTTTAATGAGGGAACTCTGGAGGAGTCTATAAATAAGAGAGGTGTGGCAGAGTGAAAAGGAGAAAGAAATGGTAATGTTACTCTACCAATTTTTGGAGTCGGGAGTGATGAACTTTTGAAGCTCTGTTGTTGTGAGTCTGGAGTGTGTTAGTGAGAGTGTTTTATTTTAGGAGTGAAACCGTGAGTGAAAGAGTTATGCTTTAAGAGAATTAAGCAGCAGTTTCTTAAGTTGTCTGAAGGCTTGAGGAATATGAGCAGTGGATAAGGTGGTCTTTAGTGAGTTGGTCTCTATTGATGATGAGTGTACAGACATGAGGATGAGTTTTGAAGGCTGTGAATGGTGTCGGAATGGCCGAGATGATTGGAGGAGTTTGTTTTTGGCTTCACAATTTGCATGAATAAATTCAGGTAATGGACTCTAAACATATTATGGGTTAAGGTATTATTTTGGTCGACGTGGAAGAGTATTGTTTGGAAAATAAATGGGATTTTTGTGAAGGATAATGTTTGATAAATTATTGGATTAAGAGTTATCATTGTTGGATATATATTATTATGCCTTGTTGGAGTAAGTGATTAAGTGAAGGAGATACGTTGGATTATGAGTTGCTAGGAGTTAGGGTTATTTAATTGGGAATATTTATTGATTATTTCATGTTGTTAATATCTAGGATTTTTGTGAAGAATCTTAAAGCGTTAACTTATTAAAGCTAAGGATTTCAAGTACGTGCTATTGCATATGCTTTGCTTTGTCCGAAAAGATCTACATCACGAGAATTAGGGGGTGTTTTATTGTTTGTTAAAGTGATTAATTTAAATTGTATGTTTATAGTTAAGTTCAATTCCTTAGATAGGACATATCACATTTTAAGGATACGATTAAGGAACACGTTAGATAGGATTGTATGTGCACAACAATGATAAGTCTCAAAATCCTAATAAACGTAAATAACTATTTTTGTGGACCGGTTTGACACGCCCGGCACAGAAACTAAAGATAACAACTGTGGATCGGTTTGACACTCCCGGCAGAGATGTTTATGTGGTTCGGTTTGACACGCGTGACACATAAACAGTAAATGACTAAAAGATTATGAGACAACAAAATAAAAGTAGTAAGATGCGTAATTAAGCATTTATGTGGACCGGTTTGTCACGCCCGGCATAGAAACTAAAGATAATAACTGTGGTCCAGTTTGTCACGCCCAGCACAGAATGTTTGTATTGTCAGATTTGACACGCCCGACATATAAAAAATGAAATAATGATAAAAGACATAAACAGTAACAGAGAAATGAAACGGAAAACTGAATGTAATGTTATGGGAAATGTATATGAATTTTATGTTTTATGATTATATCACATACTAAGCGTTAGGTTCATAGTTAAGTTCCGTTGATGTAGGTAAGGAGCCGATGAATGGATGAAGCTATTGATGGACATAGCTGATAGAGTATTGATGTGTGGATGTTTGTGTTGTTGGCGATATTGACCTGTGGTTATGCTCAAGGGAATGGAATAAATGTTTTAAATACTTTTAAGTATTTTATGATTATAAATAAGTGTTTTAAGTTAATGTTTTTATTAAACATTTATTTTAACAATGGATTTGCAATATTAAATTGTAAAAGACTTTCGCTCTATATTTTATAAGATTAAGACTTCCGCTGTATATTTATGACTTTGATTTCATTACGCAGTGGTTTTCAAAGAAAAAGAAATTTTTTATGCGGAAAAAGGTTATGGGATGTTACACTACCGTTACCACAGAAACCTTTATTATCTTAATGTTTTTACCTATTTTTATCATTTATCCTCATTCATGCATGTGTGTACCACCCCCAACGCGACCCTTCCCATTGACTTCTATTAGCATGATGTATTATCATACATTCTCAACCTAACATGATGCATGATGCTTTATAACATAACATTCGTAATAATTGAAGTGCACATAAAGAAAGTAACTGTAATTGAAATTGCGCATATAAGGAATAACAATAGTTGAAAGCATACAACGAAGCATAACAAGGTACCAATTACGATATCAAATTAAAAATGATGAGAAATAAGAGACAATAAAGTAAACATGCGATGAATCATGATTAACTAAACATGCTTGTTAGTCTAAACAAACTAAACATGCTCCGACTGTAACAACCCGGATTTTCGTAATTCCTTGAAAATGCAAGAAAATTTGAAATTTCTTTTTGAAACCAAATCAGAGAGCGCCTAAATTCGGACTGCTATTAACCATTCGTAAAACTCATTTTAAAACCCTCATTAATAAAAAAAACTTGTGCGGAAGCGTTATGAAAATCTTTTATTAAAAACTTTGCAGAATCGTAATTAAATAAAACCATTGATATAAAACGTTGCGGAAGCGTAAATAATTTAAATGAAGAAAGCTAAACAGTTAATTACAACTTGGAAAAACTTAATCTAATTACAACGGACTATCTTTTACCCTTTTATGTGCCTGGCCAGCCACGAACTCCCTCGCGTGCAAATTCGTCATCCCTGCTTTAGTATCTGATTATTGTCTACCCATCAACTCCCAATTCCCATTTTATCATTTTTCTTCTCCAGTTTCTGTGCCAGACTAAGCTGACGATACCACAGAAACCTTTATTAGCTTATTATCTCTTTTCCCGATTCCTGTGCCAGGCTAAGCTGATGGTACCACAGGAACCTTTATTATCTTACTATTTTTACCGGTTTTCATCATTTATTCTTAGTCGTACATGTTTGCGTACCACCCTGTGGCACTCTCTATTAGTCTCTATTAACATGATGCATGACCATACATTCTTAACCTACCATGATGCATGATGTTTCACAACATAACATTCATAGATTGAAGTGTGCATATAATAAAGTAACTATAGTTGAAATTGCAGGAATTGAAGGTGCATGGAAATGTAGACAACCAATAATTGAATAATGGAAATTGAAAACGCATATTGTAGAACAAATAAATTAATGAATTAGGAACAGCGAAACACATAAGGAAATCAACAATAAGTGCTAAGGGAAAACAAGACTTTCGCACACACCTATCAAAACGACAGTCATTAAATTAAAACCATGAAGGGCATGCTTGAACAGAATACATTATTGATTTACATGTTAGTTATCCTAGTTAATTCCCTAGTCAATTTACCTGCTCCAGAAAGATTATAATTAAACATGCATTTATCATGATTCACTAAACATGCTTTTAATAGTTTAATGCATTAAGCATGCATAGCAAGTTAATTAAACGTGCTAGTTCTTCTAGTTAATTTCCTAGTCCATTTACATGCTTCCCACATTTATTGTTCTAGTTCATTAGTTTGATTAGTTATCCTAATTGATTTATATGCTCAAGTGGATTACTTTAGTTAATGGGTCTAATTAATTAACATGCTCAGTTTATTTGCGTTAGTTAATTACGCTAGTTAATTAACATGCTTATTAATTATAATTAACACACTCACTAATTTGTCACCCTAGTTCAATATAGTCTGAACATACAATTTGATTAGTAAATTACATGCTGTGGTTATCATTATTAGTTCTGTTTGCATGCTTGAGTTCCTTTGTTAGTTATTATAATCGTAATTAACATGCTTACTATTTCTAACAACCTCATTTGATTAACCTAGTTAACTCACATGTTTTTTGTGATTACTATTAACATGCTAGTTGATTAACATGCTTAGGGTTCAAGTTAATTTAATCATACTTGTAACACCCCAATATTTTTAAGTCAGACGATTATCGGGGTATTACCAAAGACATTCTAGAGCATTGAGTTTAGGGGTAATTCCGTGAATGTTTCCCTTGTATACATGATGTAATCAAGTGCTGGGAGCTTGGGGGTACTATATCACGTATTTATACGTGTCATTTTGTGATGTGTATTCAAGGGAGAATGGTTACGGGATAGGAGTTAGTGAGAAAAACGTGAGAAGAGCTGTCTAGGGTGTTTCGGACGAATCTGTGGACGAGTCATGTCATCCACAAACATGTGGAGCAACGTCCCGAGAGCTTGGGACGACTTGGGGACGCGATGTCTCATCCTGACTTCACTGCATTGTGAAGTTTCAGACAACATGCGGACGTGATGTATTGTTCACACTCACGTTGCACACACAGGGAAAAGTTGGGACAAGACTCAGGACGTGATTTGGCATCCTGAGTACACTATGTTGTAGTGTTGCGGACGAGGGTTCAGACGATGCGGACGAGAGAAGTAGCGTCCGCATCAAATCTGTTTGAAACCTGGACAATTTCAGACGCTATACGGATGATGCAGACGAGTAGTGATATCATCTTATTTGCCTCCATCTGATTTTAGGACACTTTCAAACAGTAGTACGGACGAGAATTGGCATCCATGACTCACTTGCAGACGGTACAAACAGGATGGGGACGCATTCTCTTGTCTGAAGCCCCGTTTTAGCATGAGTGATTTAGCCTTGCGAACGAGACCTATGCGTCCGCACCCGTCCGAATCAACCCAGACCTATGAAATAAAATAAGAAGAAAATCGAAGAAAATCAGGGAAAACGTAGAAAATCGAAAAAAATCGACAGGAAGCTACCCCAGGCAACCAAATTCACCTCTCTACGCCTGTAGCTGGCCTCCCTTACCTGAGGCCATCCTCCTTCTCCCCTAGGGTCATCATGGTGTTCCCTCCACCCCAGTTATTTAGTCTCTTCCTTCCCCTCTCCTTCAGCCTTCTCCTACGTGAAGTCTAGAATCCAGAGAGAGTGAGAGAGAGCTACGTGAGGGAGAGTGTCCAGTGAGGGTGAGAGTTGAGTGAAATTGTAAGTGTTGTGTGGGTAAAGTGAAGTGAGAATGTGAGGTGTGTGTGTAAACGTGAGTGAGCTAAGGAGTTAGAGTGGGCTGTGAGCTTGGAGCTAGGATCTAGAACCGCCGTGAGCTAGGGGTGCTTGAAGATAGTTGTCCCTGATTTTAGTTCATCAAAATTGGTAAGGGAAATGGGGTGTTTTGGCCATTGACGCCCTATACCACAAGTATGGGTGTGTGTGTTTTACGGTTGTGGTTAGTTATTGTAGTGTAGAGATTGAATATGTGATGTTTCCTGTTATGGTTGAGCTTTGTTTTATTACCTATTATGTAATAGAAATGCTTAGTCAGATAATGTGTTGAAGGAATGATGAAAGCTAATGATGAAAGTAAGGCCAAGGATGATGGACAAGTAAGTTAATATGGATGGTAAGTTGATTGATTGTCTTGAAATGCTTACCGTTAGTGAGAAGTAGTTAGATGATGGTTTCCTTAAATAATTTTCTGTATATGTTCTTGGTATGTGTTGTAATGCTTAGTTAAGTGTTGTGGTGTTTCCTTGTTGTTGTAGGTATGCCTTGGTTCAATTTTTAGTAAGACAAAGGTGTAGTAAACGAAGAGAAATAATGAATGCTAAAATCTAAGCATGAGGAACGTTCAAATGTAAGCAAGGAAGAATGTTTAAAGCATAATTTCCTATTGTTAGAAAGTCCATAATGTTTCCTGTTAATTCTTTGGCATAGTTCTTAGATTTCATTGCTAAATGTGATATGCTGTGAAGTTGCTGTTTAGATTGCTGTTTTAAATCCTTAAGCATGATTAGTTGACTGCCTAAGTGATCTCTAGTTGTTGATAATGGATGATACATAGGGGAGGATGAGCTAAGAGGAAGAATGAGATAGAGCTAAGAGTTTTATGTTATGGTTGAATGACTAAATGTTGTACTGCTTCCAATCTATTTTGTTATGTTGTTTGACTCCCCTAACAACCAACGTAGCTAATTGAAATCAAGCGAGCATGTTAGCTAAGTTAGTTACTTAGTTACGTATGTAAATTAACTAGCATGTTAAGCAAATAGAATTCAAATTGTAACCATTGTAGAAGCATGTAAATTAATGGACTAAAGTAATTTAATAGCTTGGGCATATAATTAACTGAGTACTGATTGATCACCTAGAAATATCTATAGGGAGCATGTAAACGGATTAGGAAGTTAATTAGATGACCTAGAGAGTGGATTAATAATATGGTGTTATAGCAATTCAAGCGTGCCTTCATGTATTTTGCTTTGCTCTATTGGTTGCGTAAATAGATTAACGATCGTTTAAGTTTCCATGTACTTTCGATTCCGGCAAATTCAATTATAGACATCTCTTTTAATGCACACTTCAAATTGTACAAATGTATGTTAGAAGCATAATGCATCATGATAGGATAAGAATGTATGAGCACACATCATTATAATAGAGACTAATAGGGAGTGCCACAGAATGGTACGCAAGCATGCATAAGTGAGGTAAAAAAGTTTAGAAAAAAGTAAAGAAGAAAAAGGGAATTAGGAGTGAATGGATAGCGGGTCTAGTCTGCGATCTAGACATAGCCCCCCTGATAGGGTACGGGAGTTCTAGATGTGAGGAAAAAGGTTAGGTCAGACCACTAGGCCATTGCACAAGAAAAACCTCTCAATTCCAGCTCGAGATACAAGTATGGAAGAATGAAAGAATAGAATCATAGAATGATGGATCCCATGTGATCAAAGAAAATGGAATGATGGATCCCAAAGGATCAAAGTACGAAGAATTAAAGTAAAGAAGGAAATGAACGAATAGACTAATTAAATGATTGGTTTGGGCGGCCCCCATTCCAAAATGGATTAAAGAGTAACATTCACGTAGCGATGGTTTATTTTATGTATGTGCACTTCTTTTGATATTAAGTTGTAAAGCATCACGCATCATGTTGATAGAAAGTATAGGAAGTGTCACCTCGGTGGTGGTACGAATGCATAGTGAGTTAAAATGTTAAGAAAGAGAAGAAGAAAGGGGATTTGGAGTGAATGGATAGTGGATGTAGTCTGCAATCTAGGTGCAGCCCCTTCCTGATAGGTTACGGAATTTCTAGATGAGAAGAAAAAGGCTACATCTGACAACTAGGACATAGCACGAGAAAAACCTCCCAATTCCATCTCGAAGTTCGAGTAATGGCTTAAAGAAAAGTAATAAACAGATTAATGACTTAATGGACCAATTTGGTTTTTGTGGCCCCCATTCCAACATGGATTAAAGAGAGGCATAGCATGTACTGCATTCCCTTTTTACTTACTAAGCCTTCGAGCTTACAGTTGCTTGTGGTGTAGATGTAGGTACAGTACGTAGAATAAATGCATGGACTAGAAGTAGAAAAGATAAGCAGAGGATGGACATTAGCAAGCAAGGATGATAAATTTGCACGCGCGAGGAGGCTCGTGGTTGGCCAGGCATATGAAAAGGGGTAAAAGAGAAACCATTTTAACTAAGCTAAGTTTTAAATGTTGTAATTCAGTCAAGTATTAAACTGTATAAAATGGTATTTTAATGTATTTAGTTCTTTACGCTTCCATAACGCTTTAAATGAAATGATTTCCATAACGCTTCCACTATGTCTTACAAAATGATGATTTTAATTAATTACGCTTCTGCATAAGTTTTACTAAATGAGATTTTATATCGAGTTTTAAGAACAGTGGGTAGCGGTCCGGTTTTAGGCGCTCTCTGATTTGGTTTCCAAAAGAAATTTCAAATTTTCACATATTTTCAAGGATTTACGAAAATCCGGGTAATTACAATACTAGTTCATTACAAACTCCGAACAATTAACATGCTAAAGCTAATTAACTAATTACCCAAACTAGATTACTTATCAGTTAGTTAAGTTTGCTATGCTCGATTGGGGTGGGAATCGGTTCGGTTCGAACTGGGTAACCGACTCGAACCGAACAATTTTGATCGGTTCGGTTCGGTTTGAATAAGGAAAAAATTTTAGAACTGAACCAAACCGAACCGAAAATGTCGGTTCGGTTCTCGGTTCTATGTGCTAAAAACCGGGCAAACCGAGACCCAAACCGATGATATAAAAAAATCCCAACTCACCCTCAATTTGTAAACGTTGTTAAGATTGGTTTTGTTTCTAGTTTTTGATGTAAGAATCTGTTACATTAAGGAATTTTAATCATATTGTCTAGGGAAATTTTGGTCATGTATTTAGGATTGCAGGATTGAGAACTGTTTTCAATTGGTGGTAGAGAAATTGTTTGTATGGTGAGGTTGAGTATTGCCTAAAAACTTTGAAATTTGTTCATAGATTGACCTGTTGGAGATTTATGAATACATGTATTCATTGTTTTTGTCTCTTGGTTAAGGAACTGTTGTTTGTTTACTTATTGATTCACAGTTTAGAATCTGTTTGGAATATTGGTATTGTCAATCTTTGTGGAAACTTCATATTTACTCCTATCATGAAACTATGAGCTTGATGTGCAATTTAGCTGTTGTTATGTAATATTACGCTGTTGGATTTTTTTGGTGCCAAATCAGAGTTTAAAAGAGATAATTAGGATAATTAAAAAAATTAGGTGGCATGAAATCTATTAGAAAAATTAGGGGCTAAATTAAACAGAAAAAAACTGAAAGAACCGAACCGCCGAACCGATCTCAAAACCTAGTACAAAACTGAAAAATCAAATCGAAAACATAAAAATTGATGCCATAAAAAAACTGAACCAAAACCGAAACTGAATCGATTAGAACGGAACCGAAGAGAACCAAACTCTTCTCGGTTCGGTTTCGGTTTTCTAAAATGAAAAACGAACAAAATCGGTTCGGTTCTAATTTGGTCAAAAAATGAACCGAACCGAACCGATCCCACCCTTAATGCTCGAGTTTATTATTTAACTAGTTAATTTACATGCTGATAGCTAACTAACAGAGAGGGATTAATTCACAGCAACAAGGAAATCGTCCACGATCATAAACTAGACAAGGAAATTTATAATTCATTCCTACTTAGCCCAACTTTTCTATTTCACTTCTACTTTATTTTGCTATAACTCATTCTTAGACTTCACATCTTACATTTCACTTAATCATTTACTTACTTCACGTTCAACTAACACTTTCGAACTCCACTATCAAACTAACACTATCAAGCAATCACAACCAATAAAGGAGTTCATAGAGCAATTCAACAACCAAGCAATTCATTATAGCAGGGGATTCACAACTACTACTCTAACACAATTTACAGAGCATTAAATACTATCAATAACTAACAATGGCACTCAAGGTAACCTACATACTACTAGCAATAAACAAGGAAATTAACATGCTTAACAACTAACAATAAACATTCTAACAGCTGGCAGTAAATGCACTAACAAAACATACTAATAGATGGTAGTAAACTTCACTAAGATTAAGCATAAGCATTGAACTAATAGTAGCTAACATTAACACTAAACTCAACCACCCATACTTGTGGTGTAGGGCCTTAATGGCCAAAACACCCCTTAATCCTTACCAATTTTGATGAACTAAAGTCAGGGACAACTCTCTTCAAGCTCCGCCAGCTCACGTTAGTTCCAGCTCCTAGCCCCAAACCCACAGCTCTGTCCTAACTCCTTAGCTCACTCACGTTTACAAACTTCACAGCTCACTTCTCTTCACTTACTCTCAATACTTACAGCACAATTAACTCTCCACTCACAAACAGAGAAGCTCACAGGGGAGAGAGCTCCCCACAAGGAAGGGGAAATGAAGACTAAAGGAAGGGAGGGAGGTATTACCTAGGATGAAGGGAGGGACACCATGAGTGCCCTAAGGTATAGAGAAAGATGGCCTAAGGCAGGGTAGGCAAACTACGGGCATAGGGGACGATTTTCGTCACCCATGGAGAGGGGAGAGTCGATTCTCTGTCGGGGAATTAGGTTATTCAACGATTTCCATCATTTTCTTCTTATTTTATTTCGTAGGTCTGGGCTAATTCGGACTAGTGCAGACGCATAGGTCTCGTCCGCATGTCGTCCGCAAGGCTAAAATCACTCAGACTAAAACGAGGCTACGGACGGGACAACGCGTCCCCATCCTGTCCGTACCATCCGAAGGTGAGTTTCAGACACCAAATCTTGTCCGTACTAGCATCCGTACTTTCCTCTGAAAGTGTCCTATAGTCGGACAGAGGCAAAATGGATGATACCTTAACTCGTCCGCAGCGTCCCAACTCGTCCGAAACTGCCAAGGTTTAGAACATATTCGAAGCGGACGCTACTTCTCTCCTCCGCATCGTTTGGACCCTCGTCCGCAGCACCACGACATAGTATATTCAGGACGCCAAATCACGTCCTAAGTCTCGTCCTAACTTTCCCCTGTGTGTGCAACGTGAGTGCGGACGATACATCACGTCCGCAGTATCTTCCGTATGTCGTCCGAGACTTCACAATCCAGTGAAGTCAAGATGAAACATCGCGTCCCCAAGTCATACCAAGCTCTTGGGACGACGCTCCACACATTTGCGGACGACATGACTCATTTTTAGAGTCGTCCGAAACACCCTGGACAGCTCTTCCCACATTTTTCTCGTTAACTCCTATCCCATAACCATTCCCCGTGAATACCCGTCACAAAATGACATGTATAAATACGTGATGCAATACCCCCAAGCTCCCAACACTTCGATTGCACCACGTATACAGGGGAAAACGTAACAAAATCGTGCCTAGTCTTAATGCTCCGAATGTCCTCGGTAATACCCAGATAATTACCAACTTTAAAAATATCGGGGTGTTACATACTTCCCTCCTTAATTAAATTTCGTCCTCAAAATTTGCCCTTTCTTGTACTCTCACTAACGCTAATCTATGCATCAAATCTCTTCTTAGTTACCCAATTTAATGATGTAGTTCCCTCTAAGGGTCCTAACACTTTGCGTTATCTAGACTATCCACTCCCTTCTGTCTTATAATTACCCATTTACTTAGTCCAATCACGTTTCTTGTACCAAAATTTGATCAAAACCTCATGTTCACTCGCCACCATGCTTCCGCTGCGCACTCTGATTACCTCATTTCCAAAGAAGGAAATGCTATAATCATAGTCATTCTTCAGCATCAATAGTAAATGACAACTCTTTTATGTCCAATTATCGTCTCAAACAAACAAATACTTCACAGTTGCCGTTCAACTCTTGAATCCGCAGCATCTCTCTCCTAAATTTGACGTTCCACATCAAATTTTCCACCAACTCCATGCAAATTCAACACCATCTTAACGACGAATTCACATCCCCTATACGATTCTACCCTTCAGTTCCCTTGCACTTAGCGACCTAGGGTCTAGCACTTATACTCCTTCCTTACTCACCCACGACTTGGCATGCTCAAAAGTACTCTCCACCATCAAGTCTCGCTCATCCAAGCTTTCCCAAGTTATGAACTACATTACTACATCGCTAAGTAGGACACAATCAGTCTTGCTTCTCTTTTTGTATCTGCACTCGTTTCTGATCTAGTTCAGTTTTTGTTCCCGCATCTGTTCCCGTTTCTGTCTCCGTTCCCATTCCCATTCTCATTTCTGTTTTTGTTTCTGTTCCCATTTATGTTTCCGTATCCATTACCATAAATCAATCTGGAAACTTCATTTTCGTTTCTGTTTTCGTCTCCGTTCTTGTTTCGGTTCTCGTCTTCGTTTTCATTTCTGTTTTCGTTTCCATCTCTGTTTCCGTCTCTGTTTCCATCTCCGTTTTCGTCTCCGTTTCTGTTTCCGTTCCTGTTCCAGTCTCTACTCCCGTCTTTGTTTCTGTACTCGTTCTTGGAGAAGCTTAACTGATTACATCTGCTTTTGCCGTACAGTTGTGTAGTCACGTCCTTGGTTACCCTGAATGAAACCGAATCGAGATGGAGAACATAATTCAAGCCCGACATACCCCTTTGACTACTAATCCAACATTGCTCCACTTACGTCGGACACTGCTGTCTCGTCCAAGTTAGTCATACTACCCGACAAGACCATGAACCTCTCATCCTTGTAGAAAACCTGATCTAGCGCATTCTTAGTCGACTACCCTTCTTGGTCAATTTCTTACAATCCCTCTAAGTTCCGCTCCCGACTTCCTTCTAAAATTTCAACCTTATTTTTCTAACTCCTTCTTCAAGGTTACACTAAGGGGACAACTAATTGGTTATGAACCCTGCTTCTCTACTTCGGTTTCATCCTTAGCCTTTCTATCTTCCGTCTTATTCGTTGTAACCTAGGTGTTCATGTTTACTATCTAGTGGGTCTAATTCACGATTGCTACATAGGCGACCTTGGTTAACTATCTAGTTGATCTAACTCTACTCGGGATTTTTTTTTTCACCTTTTTCCAAAAATTTGTGCAGAGTCTCCTTTGTTTATACTTTCCCAAAGCTATAAATACATCCTGCAAAAAATCCCACACAGTTCCAGTATGTTCATCATTCATTCATTTATTCATCATACCGTGAATTCAAAATTCAGGTTACATCGTTCACAAAACGTCGAGTATGCCCACTACACGCCCTAACCAAAAGTAGAGGGATACCCATTCGCACACCAATACACCTAACCATTACTAAGCCTATCAGCTCAATCCTCCACATTGTAGATCGAAGAGCTCCTTCCTTCTCTGGGTGGGACACTGCCAAGCCGTGTGCTCATACTTTCAGCAATGACAGCATAACCCCGTCCCAGCCAGACACATCTCGGAGTGCGTCTTGTCACACTGAGGACATGGCTCAAATCGTGATGACGCCACTGTGGCCTCCTCGGCGACATCACTCTCCCGAAGATGTTTCCTGATCTCTCACTAGTCACTATCCTCTACAGGTCTCTTGCTTCTCCTAAAGCTTGGTTCTTCTTCTTCAGTCTGCAGTGACAACAAGTCTCTCACAAGCATTTCATTGGATGTTCTCATTCCTGTTATCAGGTCATTAACAAGTTGGAACTACCTCTCCATGTCCTCCATTACCTGACTAATTATCTCATTCCTACTCTTCGTTCCTCCTTCCATTTTAGCTCCTAAAACGCATCATCATAACATAGCGAAAGAATTAGATATTATTAAAGCATTAGGGAATGTACTTACAGTGGATGAAGGATTTTCCCATGTCGAGGCTCGTGCTGCAGGTAGGCTTTCATACTAGTTCGACCTTACAAAATCATTTTACGAAATCATCTTACTCAATAAATTGTACCAGAGCTTGTTTAAAATGTGGTAAAACTAAACAAGAAAATTATGGACTTGGTTTTAAAAACGATCAGAGCAGCCCACGGAATCGTTTTTAAAACTCCTGCTCTGATACCACCTGTAACGACCCAGATTTTCGTATTTCCTTGAAAAAGCGAGAAATTTTGAAATTTCTTTTTGAAACCAAATAAGAGAGCGCCTAAATTCAGACTGCTACCAACCGTTCATAAAACTCATTATAAAACCTTCATTAATAAAAAAATATGTGCGGAAGTGTTATGAAAATCTTTTATTTAAAACTTTAAAATATCGTAATTAAATAAAACCATTGATATAAAACGTTGCGGAAGCATAAATAATTTAAACGAAGAAAGCTAAACATTTAATTACAACTCGGAAAAACTTAATCTAATTACAACTGACTATCTTTTACGCTCTTTATGTGCCTGGCCAACTACGAACTCCCTCGCGTGCAAATCCGTCATCCCTACTTTATTATCTGATTATTGTCTTTCACTTTGACTTCTAGTTCCATGCATTTGTCCTAGCGTACTCGTACCTACATCTACACCACAAGCAACTATAAGCCCGAAGGCTTAGTAAGGAGAAAGGGTTCAATGCACATGAATGCCACTCTTTAGTCCATTTGGAATGGGGGCCACCCAAACCAATCATTTCATTAAGCCATTTACCTTTTTATTACTTTACTTTTAGCCATTACTCGTACTTCGAGCTCGAATTGGGAGGTTTTTCCCGTGCAATGGCATAGTGCTCGGATCTAACCTTTTTCTTGCAATCTAGAACTTCCGTACCCTATGAGAGAGGGCCTCCGCCTAGATTGCAGACTACATCCGCGACACATCCACTCCCAATTCCCATTTTATCATTTTTCTTATCCAGTTTCTGTGCTAGGATACGCTGACGGTACCACAGAAACCTTTATTATTTTATTATCTCTTTTCCCAATTCCTGCGTCGGGCTAAGCTGACGGTTCCAAAGGAACCTTTATTATCTTACTATTTTTACTGGTTTTCATCATTTATTCTCACTCATGCATGCTTGCGTACCATCCCGTGGCACTCCCTATTAGTCTCTATTAACATGATGCATGACCATACATTCTTAACCTACCATGATGCATGATGCTTCACAACATAACATTCATAGATTGAAGTGTGCATATAAGAAAGTAACTGTAGTTGAAATTGCAGGAATTGAAGGTGCATGGAAATGTAGACAACCAATAATTGAATAACGGAAATTGAAAATGCATATTGTAGAACAATTAAATTAATGAATTAGGAACAGCGAAACACATAAGGAAATCAACAACAAGTTCTAAGGGAAAACAAGACTTTTGCACACACCTATCAGATCGACAGTCATTAAATTAAAACCATGAAGGGCACGCTTGAACAGAATACATTATTGATTTACATGTTAGTTGTCCTAGTTAATTCCTTAGTCAATTTAACTACTCCAGAAAGATTATAATTGAACATACATTTATTATGATTCACTAAACATGCTTTTAATAGTTTAATAGATTAAGCATGCATAGCAAATTAATTAAACGTGCTAGTTCTTCTAGTTAATTTCCTAGTCCATTTACATGCTTCCCACATTTATTGTTCTGGTTGATTAGTTTGATTAGTTATCCTGATTGATTTACATGCTCAAGTGTATTACTTTAGTTAATGGGTCTAATTAATTAACATGCTCAGTTTATTTGCGTTAGTTATTTATGCTAATTAATTAACATGCTTATTAATTATAATTAACACGCTCACTAGTTTATCACCCTAGTTCAATATAGTCTGAACATACAATTTGATTAGTAAATTACATGTTGCGGTTAGCATTCTTAGTTCAGATTGCACGCTTGAGTTCCTTTGTTAGTTATTATAATCAAAATATGCTTACTATTTCTAACAACCCCATTTGACTAACCTAGTTAACTCACATGTTCTTCGTGATTACTATTAACATGCTAGTTGATTAACATGCTTAGGGTTTAAGTTAATTTAATCACACTAGTTCATTATAAATGCTTAACAATTAACATGCTAAAGCTAATTAACTAATTACCAAAACTAGATTACTTATCAGTTAGTTAAGTTGGCTATGCTCGAGTTTATTATTTAACTAGTTAATTTACATGCTGATAGGTAACTAACAGAGAGAGATTAATTCACAACAGTAGGGAAATCATCCACAACAATAAACTAAACAAGGAAATTTATAATTCATTCCTACTTAGCTCAACTTTTCTATTTCGCCTCTACATTATTTTGCTATAACTCATTCTTAGACTTCACATCTTACATTTGACTTAATCATTTACTTACTTCACATTCAACTAACAGTTTCAAACTCCACTATCAAACTAACACCATCAAGCAATCACAACCAATAAAGGAGATCATAGAGCAATTGAACAACCAAGAAATTCATTACAACAAGGGATTCACAACTACTACTCTAAAACAATTCACAGAGCATTAAATACTATCAATAACTAACAATGGCCCTCTAGGCAACCTACATACTACTAGCAATAAACAAGTTAATTAACATGCTTAACAACTAACAATAAACATTCTAACAGCTGGCAGTAAACGCACTAACAAAACATACTAACAGATGGTAGAAAACTTCACTAACATTAAGCATAAGCATTGAACTAACAGTAGCTAACATTAACACTAAACTCACCAACCCATACTTGTGGTGTAGGGCTTCAATGGAGAAAACACTCCATAATCCTTACCAATTTTGATGAACTAAAATCAAGGACAGCTCTCTTTAAGCTCCCCCAGCTCACTGCAGTTCCAGCTCCTAGACTTAAACCCACAGCTCTCTCTAACTCTTTAGCTCACTCACATTTACACACCTCACAGCCTCACTTCTCTTCACTTACTCTCAATACTTACAGCACACTTAACTCTCCACTCACAGACAGAGAAGCTCACAGGGGAGAGAGCTCCTCGCAGGGAAGGGGAAATGAAGACAGAAGGAAGGGAGGGAGGTATTACCTGGGATGAAGGGAGGGACACCATTAGTTCCCTAAGGTAGAGAGGAAGATGACCTAAGGCAGGGGCGGCCAGCTACAGGCATAGGGGATGATTTTCGTTGCTTATAGAGAGGGGAGGGTCGATTCTCTGTTGAAAAATCGGGTTATTCAATGATTTCCATTATTTTCTTCTTATTTTATTTCGTAGGTCTTCACTAATTCGGACGAGTACAGATGCATAGGTCTTGTCCGCAAGGCTAAAATCAATCAGGCTAAAACAAGGGTTCGGACGGGAGAACGCTTCCCCGTCCTGTCTATACCATCCGAAGGTGAGTTTCGGACGCCAAATCTCGTTCGTACTAGCGTCCGTACTATAGTCCAAAAGTGTCCTAGAATTTGCCAGAGGAAAAATAGACGATACTTTCACTCGTCCGCAACTTCCCAACTTGTCTGAAACTGGCCAAGTTTAGAACAGATTTGAAGCAGACGCTACTTCTCTCGTCCACATCGTCCAGACCCTCGTCCGCAACACCACGACATAGTATACTTAGGACGTCAAATCACATCCTGAGTCTCGTCCCGACTCTCCCCTGTGTGTGCAACGTGAGTGCAGACGATACATCACGTCCGCAGAATCGTCCGCATGTCGTCCGAGACTTCACAATGCAGTGAAGTCAGGACGAAACATCAGGTCCCCAAGTCATCCCAAGCTGTCGAGACGACGCTCCACACATTTGTAGACGACATGACTTGTCCGTAGATTCGTCTGAAACACCCTGGAAAGCTCTTCCAACATTTTTCTCGCTAACTCCTATCCCGTAAATCTTAAATTCGTAAATCTTATTCCAATTGATTTCGCATGCTTTTAATCTAATTAATTAAACACACTACAGTTAATAGTCTTGTTTATTATCCTAGTTAATTACATGCTCGACTAATTAGTTAACATGCTCAAGGTTTAGTTATTGCTTAAACAACTAGTTAATTAATATGCTTCAATTGCTTAACATATTGATATTAGTCTAGTTAATTAATCAAACATGTTTAATTAGTTAATTTACATTCCCAACTAGTTAGTTAGTTGCATGCTCAAAGATTAGTTATTGATTAACATGCTTGAATTGATTAACCTGCTTACGTCGATTAACACACTTAAATTATAATTAACATGCTTGAGTGGATTAACATGCAAGTATGCTCAACTAGTTAAACATACTAATTACTAAACATGCTCAATGATTAATTACTCATTACACAACTAGTTAATCATGCTTGAATTGATTACTTATCAACTAGTTTGTTAATTAGTAAAACTAAACAAGTTCAATTCAAATTAATTACTCCGATTAAGTAAATTAACATGCTCTTACCCACTCTAGCTAAACTAAGTTAAACATGCTAACTAATAGATCATACTTATTAGACATGCTAATATTGGTTGACTTTCCACACACAATTTTGGGTTTACATATGAGTATTAGTTAATTAATCATGCTAAAATAGTTTAGTTATAGCTAATTAGTTATTAACTTGTTAATATCATTCAAGGAAGTGGTTAACAATTATTAACTAAGCACTAGTTAAACATGCTCAAGTTTGTTATTTAACAACTAATTGTACGGTTAACTAGTTATTTAGCGTACTAGTACAATAGCAACTTGGAAAGAAATAAGCAACAAGAATAAACGTAACCCATCATACAAAGCTCTAAACTCATTCCCTTACTTCCCGTAACCACTTAACGTTTATTTGTTCCACTTTCATTTTGAACCTTCACTATCACTATCAATTGCAGGAATTTCACAATAGAGTAACAAGAAATAATAGAGCTAGCCACAATAAACAATAGAGAATAAAACAAATAGAACCATCAACAAAGAGCTACACTACCTACACAGGAAATATATACAGCAACGGAAATCAATAAGGAAATACAGTAGCATTTCATTCAAGGAAATATCACCTAAAAACTAACTAACAACAATTAGCAGTAAGCATCTCAGGCAACTAACACTAAACTCACGCACTCACTTGCGGTGTAGGTCCTCCACAGGCCAAGACAGCTCTATTTCCTTACCACTAAATGAAGACACAAGCAAGGACAGCACTCCACAGCTCACGGTTCAAACAGGGAGCAGCTCCAGTTTCTAGAGTTCCCACTAAGACTCACTAACACCCACGTAGCTCACTCCTCTCAGCTCACTCTTTCAACTCACAACTACACTAACAACACTCACAATACACACAACACACTCAACTCTCCACCCACAGACAAAGAAGCTCTCGTAGGGGAGCAGTGCTTCTTGCAAAAAGGGAAAGCTAAAACATAAAATGGAGAATGAAGGGGAGAGAAGGAGGATATTACCTGGAGAGGGGGAGACAAAATCATGGCTGGAGGGCAAGGAGGAGGCCAACTATGGCATAGGGAAGATGACTTCGTCGTCAAGGGAAGGGGGAGGGGTCGATTTCTTGTCTCCCACAAGCGTAATAAATTGCTTAACGACAAAGGATTTCTAATTATTAACCTTCAAATTACGCAAAACTGGGTTATTTCGAATGACTGCGGACGCATTGGTCTCATCTGCATTCGTCCGCAAGGCTAAAATCTCACAGGCAAAAACATGGCTTCAAACAAGAAAAGGCGTCCCCATCCTGTCCGTACATTCCGCTGGCGAGGTTCGAACGCGAAGTGGCATCTGCACATGGCTTCCGTAGGCGTCCAAAAGTGTCCCAAAATCAGACAGAGGCAAATCGGACCAGGTATCTCTTTGTCTGCAGTCGTCTGCATAGCGTCCGAAACTATCCAAGATTTGGACAGATTTGATGCGGACGAAGCAACTCGCGTCCCCATCGTCCAGGACCTCGTCCGCAACTCCACGACACAGTGTAGTTAGGACGTGAAATCTCGTCCCAAGTCGTCCCAATTCCTCAGGAAGATGCTTCATACATTTGCGGACGACATGATCTGTCCACAGAGGCATCCGAAAACACTCTAGACAGCTTTTTCCTCACGTTTTCTCACTTAACTTCTTTTCCATAATATCTTCCCTATAAATATACGTCATAAAATGACACGTATAAATATGGAATGTAATATCCCAATATTCCTAGCACTTGATTACATCACGTATACGGGGAAAATGTAACAGAAATACTCCTAGACTTAACGCTCAGAGCACGTCCTTGATAATACCCCGATATAAAAATTCGGGGTGTTACATACTCCCCTCCTTAAAATAAATTTCATCCTCAAAATTTGCCCTGCCTAGTACTCTCAC
The DNA here is from genome assembly GCA_022433065.1 of Begonia loranthoides. NCBI lineage: Eukaryota > Viridiplantae > Streptophyta > Magnoliopsida > Cucurbitales > Begoniaceae > Begonia > Begonia loranthoides. Next base: position 13,896,130 of record CM039486.1, on the reverse strand, counting down.
TAACCCAGCTATGTATCAAATCTCTTCTTAGCTACCCCATTTGATGACGTAGTTCCCATGTAGTCCTAATACTTCATTTTATCTAGACTATCTACTCCCTTCTTACCGATAATTACCTGCTTGACTTCTTCCAAACGCGTCTCTTAGTACCAAAAAGTTGATCAAACTCTCGAATTCACTCACCACACTTTTGCTGCGCCACTCTTATTACATCCATTCCAAGGAAAGAATACCTTAATCATAGTCATTCTTCAACATCAAGAGCAAAATAACAACTCTCTTATATCCAATTATCACCTCAATCCAATACATACTTCATAGTTGCGGTCCAACTCCTGAATTTGCAGCATTTTTCTCCTTAATTTGATGTTCCACATCAAATTTTCCACCAACTCCATGTGAATTCAACACCAACTTGACGTCGAACTGACATTTCCTATATGATTCTACCCCTCAAATCCTTCTCACTCCTCGAATTCGGCGTGCTCAAACATATTCTCCACCATCAAATCCGTCCATTCAAGCTTTCCCGAGTTATGAACTACACCGCTCCATGGCTGAGTTGGACGCATTTCGTCTTGCTTCTCTTTTGTATCTGTACTCGTTTCCGATCGGGTTTAGTTCTTGTTACCATCTCTATTCTTGTTCCCGTATCCATTTCCAAAATTTATTTCAGGAAACTTCGTTTTCGTTTCCATTTCTGTTCCCATTTCCGCTCTCGTCTTTGTTTCTGTACTCGTTCCAAGAGAAGCTCAACCGATTGAATCCGCTCTTGTCGTACAGTTGAGTATTCACGTTCTTGGTTACCTTGGTTGGTCTTGACTGAGATGGAGAACAAAATCCAAGTCCGAAATAAGTCTTACCACCTACCGACTACTTAATCCAACATTACTCCACTTACGTCAGAAACTGTCGTCAAATCCAAGTTGGTCATACTACCCAACTAGACCTTGCATCTCCCATCCTTATAGGAAATCTAACCTAGTGCATTCTTAGTCATCTACCCTTCATAAATCATTCTCGTCCTTCGGCTTCTTCCTTAAGGTATTTCCCCTTCCCGTAACTAATCTCGACTTTATCTAGTACTTTGACACCAATGTGACTTCGGTTAACTATCTAATTGGTCTAACCTCACTTGGGATTTTCTTTTCACTTAATTTCCCAAAAATTTGGGTAGAGTCTCCTTTGTCTTTACACTCCCCCAAAGCCACATACATCTTGCATAAAATTCCAAGCAGTTCCAGAATATTCACTTATATCATTCAAAATCCAAAAATCTAAAATCCAAAATATGACATTCAAACGATATCAGGTACACTCACGAATCTACAATCTCAAATACTTACTACGTCTACCTAGTTCGCTAGTCCGTTAGTCCCTACATATTATTTCCTAACAATTTATTTATCGAATTATATAAGAAATCATGCATTAGTAAAGTATTTGGAAGTTACTTACATTGATGACGGATTTTCCACGTTGAGGCTTGTGCTAGCAGGCAGGCTACAGTTTGACTTTTAACGAAAATCCTTTTACTCAGCAAAACGTACCAGAGCTCATTTAAAATGCAGTAAAAGAAAACAAGCGAGCTACAGACTTAGTTTTAAAAATGATTAGAGCAGTTTACAAAAAATCATTTTTAAAGCTCCTTGCTCTGATACCATTTGTAACAACCCGGTTTTTCGTAAACCTTTAACACGCGTGAAAATTTAAAATTTTGCTAATACCTTTGAAATCTCTTTTCAAACAATTATCAGAGTGCGACGCTAAATCGGACCACTACTAAACCTTCTTTAAACTCGTTATGAAAACCAATTAATGAAATGCGGAAGCATTATGAAATCATTTATTTAAAACATTGCGAAAGCGTAAGTAATTTATAAAATCTTTTGTTTTGCTACACTAAACAATTAAAAATACAATTTATTACAACTATTTTCTCTTCTCGCTCTAGCTTGGCCAGCCCCAATCTCACTCATGCAAATCCCTCATCCCTGCTTCGTTATCTGTTTATTATCTGTTCATCGGTTGTACCTACACCATAAGTAATACGTGAGCCTAATGGCCCAGTAAGGAAAAAGGGTTAATGCAACATGAATGCCACTCTTTAGTCCATTTTGGAATAGGGGCCACCCAAACCAATCCTTTCATTAAGCCATTTGCCCATTTATTACTTTACTTTAATCCATTTGTTTTGCTACTCGTACTTCGAGCTGGAGATTGGAGGATTTCCTTTGGGATGGAATAGTGCTTGGGTCTAACAATTTACTTGCAACTAGAACTCCCGTACCCGATCAGGGAGGGGCTTCAGCTAATTACAAACTAGACTCGCTACCCATCCTCCCACCAACTCCCGTTTTTTTCGTTTTCTTTTCCAGTTCTTGTGCCTAGCTAAGCTACCGGTACCACAGAAACCTTTATTATCTTAATGTTTCCTAGTTCCTGTGTCGGGCTAAGCTACCGGCACCATAGAAACCTTTATTATCTTAATGTTTTTACCCATTTTTATCATTTATCCTCACTCATGCATGTGTGTACCACCCCCAAGGCAGCCCTTCCTATTGACTTCTATTAGCATGATGCTTGATCATACATTCTCAACCTAACACGATGCATGATGCTTTATAACATAACATTCGTTTATAACATAACATTCGTAATAATTGAAGTGCACATAAAGAAATTAACTGTAATTGAAATTACGCATATAAGGAATAACAATAATTGAAAGCATAAAACAAAGCATAAGAGGGAAAAAATTACGATATCAAAATGAAAGCGATTAGAAATAAGAGACAATAAAGTAAACATGTGATTAATCACGATTAGCTAAACATGCTCGTTAGTCTAAACAAACTAAACATGCTCTGACACTTAGCAAGATTAAATAGCTAAAAACAGGAAACATGCTCATAAATTCGTAAATCTTATTCCAATTGATTTCGCATGCTTTTAATCTAATTAATTAAACACACTACAGTTAATAGTCTTGTTTATTATCCTAGTTAAATACATGCTCGACTAATTAGTTAACATGCTCAAGGTTTAGTTATTGCTCAAACAACAAGTTAATTAACGTGCTTCAATTGCTTAACATATTAATATTAGCCTAGTTAATTAATCAAACATGTTTCATTAGTTAATTTACATACCCAACTAGTTAGTTAGTTACATGCTCAAAGATTAGTTATTGATTAACATGCTTGAATTGATTAACCTGCTTAAGTCGATTAACACACTTAAATTATAATTAACATGCTTGAGTGGATTAACATGCAAATGTGCTCAACTAGTTAAACATACTAATTACTAAATATGCTCAAGGATTGATTACTCATCACACAACTAGTTAATCATGCTTGAATTGGTTATTTAACAACCAGTTAGTTAATTAGTAAACTAAACAAGTTCAAGTCAAATTAATTACTCTGATTAAGTAAATTAACATGCTCATACCCACTCTAGCTAAACTAAGTTAAACATGCTAACTAATAGATCATACTTATTACACATGCTAATATTGGTAGACTTTCCACACACAATTTCGGGTTTACATGCCAGAATTAGTTAATTAATCATGCTAACACATTTTAGTTCTCGCTAACTAGTTATTAACTTGTTAACATCATTCAAGGAAGTGGTTAACAATTATTAACTAGGCACTAGTTAAGCTAGTTCTCGAGAATTAGCTAATTAATCATGCTAACACATTTTAGTTCTCGCTAACTAGTTATTAACTTGTTAATATCATTCAAGGAAGTGGTTAACAATTATTAACTAAGCACTAGTTAAGCTAGTTCTCGAGAATTAGCTAATTAATCATGCTAACACATTTTAGTTCTCGCTAACTAGTTATTAACTTGTTAATATCATTCAAGGAAGTGGTTAACAATTATTAACTAAGCACTAGTTAAACATGATCGGGTTCGTTATTTAACAACTACTTGAACAGTTAACTAGTTTTTTAGCATACTAGTACAATAGCAACTTGGAAAGAAATAAGCAACAAGAATAAAAGTAACCCATCATACAAAGCTCTAAACTCATTCCCTTACTTCCCGTAACCACTTAACGTTTATTTGTTCCACATTCATTTTCAATCATCACTATCACTATCAATTGCAGGAATTTCACAATAGAGTAACAAGAAATAACAGAGCTAGCCACAATAAACAACAGAGAATAAAACAAACAGAACCATCAACAAGGAGCTACAGTAGCATTTAATTCGAGGAAATATCACCTAACTAACAACAATTAGCAGTAAGCATCTCAGGCAACTAACACTAAACTCACGCACTCACTTGCGGTGTAGGGCCTCCACAGGTCAAGACAACCCAATTTTCTTACCACTAAAGGATGACACAAGTAGGGACAAAACTCCACAGCTCACGGTTCCAGCAGGGAGCAGCTCCAGTTTCCAGAGTTCCCACTAAGACTCACTAACACCCACGTAACTCACTTCTCTCAGCTCACTCTTTCAACTCACAACTACACTAACAACACTCACAATACACACAACACACTCAACTCTCCACTCACAGCCAGAGAGGCTCTCATAGGGGAGGAGAGCTTCTCGCAGAAAGGGAAAGCTGAAACATAAAATGGAGAATGAAGGGGAGAGAAGAAGGATATTACCAGGAGAGGGGGAGACAAAATCATGGCTAGAGGGTAGGGAGGAGGCCAGTTATGGCATAGGGAAGATGACTTCATCGTCCAGGGAGGGGGGAGGGGTCAATTTTTTGTCTCCCACAGGCATAATGAATTGCTAAACGACAAAGGATTTCTAATTATTAACCCTTAAATTACGCAGAACTGGGTTTTTTCGAACGAGTACGGATGCATTGGTCTCGTCCACAAGGCTAAAATCTCACAGGAAAAAACATGGCTTCGGATCGGAAAAGGCATCCCTGTCCTATTCGTACCATCCGCAGGTGAGTTTCGGACGCGAAGTGGCGTCTTCACGTGGCATCCGAAAGTGTCCCAAAACCGGACAAAGGCAAATCGGACAAGGTCTCTCTTCATCCGCAGTCGTCCGCATAGCGTCCAAAACTATCCAAGATTTGGGCAGATTCGATGCGGACGAAGCAACTCGCATCTGCATCGTCCGGGACCTCATCCACAACTCCACTGCACAATGTAGTTAGGACGTGAAATCTCGTCCCAAGTCATCCCAAGTCCTCGGGATGATGCTTCACACATTTGTGGACGACATGACCCGTCCGCAGAGTCGTCCACAAGCATCCAAAAACACCCTGGATAGCTTTTTCCTCACGTTTTCTCACTTAACTTCTTTTCCATAATATCTTCCTCATAAATATACATCATAAAATGACTCGTATAAATACGTAATGTAATATACCAATATTCCCAGCACTTGATTACATCACGTATACGGGGAAAATGTAACGGAAATACTCCTAGACTTAACGCTCAGAACACGTCCTTGGTAATACCCGATATAAAAAGTTGGGGTGTTACAACGCCTACTCAACCTCGTCAAAGAGAAATACATTTTGACTGGGGTAAAATGTATAAATTTTGTCAATTGATCTAAAATCACCCATACTGCATCAAAACTTTGCGTAGTTCTCAACAAAATGGTTACAAAATCCATAGTAATCCTATCAAACTTCTACTTAGTGATAGGTAAAAGCTGCAACAATTCAGTTGGTCTCTGATGCTCAGTTTTAACTTGCTGACAAGTCAAACACTTCAATAGAAATTCTGCTACATCCCCCTTCATTCTAACCCACCAAAACTGACGATTCAGAACATGATACTTCTTAGTACTACTAGGATGAATAGAAAATTTGGATTTATGACTCTCGTCTAAAACTGCCTGCCTCAAATCTAGATTACTGGGCACCACAACACAGTCCCTAAAGAATAGAAAACCCTCAGGACTTATCTTCCAACCTTCATATTGCTCACCAACTTGAATCTTATCACTCTTCTCCTTCAGCTTATCATCAAACTTTTGTATATCCTTAACACGCTGCAAAAGTGTAGGAGTCGCTATCAAATTAAATACCAAAACTGCCTAGTCATTTTCTTGATACTATAACTCAAAATCATCAATAACTAGACATCTCTTCACATCTTCTAGCACAAGACATGAAAGAGATCCTCAAAAATGACAACTCAAGGCATCAACCAAAACATTGAAATTTTTGGTATGTTACTGTAAAGAAAAGTCATAGTCCTCTACATACTCCATCCATCTACATTGTTGAAAATTCAAATCGCGCTGCGTAAACAAATACTTCAAACTCTTATGGTCGGAAAACACCTCAATCTTTACACTGTATAAATAACTTTGCCATATTTTCAAAACAAAAATAATGGTTGCAAGCTCCAAGTCGTTGGTAGGATAATTTCACTCATACATCTTCAACTCCCCCAATGCATAAGTTATGACTCTATCCTACTGCATTAGAACACAGCCCAAACCAACTCCAGATGCATTAGTATACATTGCATACTATAAACTTACATTAAATGCTGCTAAAATTGGTGTAGTAGACAATCTCTGTTTAAGGTCCTCAAAAGCTATATGACATTTGCTGCCCCAAATAAACATAATATTTTTCTCTAATCAACTATGTCAATGGCATAACAACAGAAGAAAAATTTTCCACAAATTGAGGCAATCCAAGAAACTACGTACCTCAATAACATTCTTGGGTGGCTTCTAATTCAATACTGCCTCATCTTTAGGCGAATATACTGATATGCCATTTTGCGCAACAACAAAGTCAAGAAATTTAATTTCAGTCATCTAAAATATGCACTTCTCCCACTATGCATATAACTGGTGCTCTTGTATTGTCTATAGAACAATTCACATATGCTCCATATGCTCATCGCGAGTCTTTGAATATATGAGAATACCATTTATAAATACTACCACAAATTGATAAAGGTAAAACTAGAAGACTCAATTCATAAGATCCATAAAAGCAATTGCTATGTTAATCAATCCAAATGGAAGCACTAAAAACTCCAAGTGTCCATAACGAGTTCGAAAAGCCATCTTAGGAATGTCCTCTTCACGAATCTTCAACTGGTAATATTCAGACCTCAAATTGATTTTTGAGAAGTACATAGATCCATCAATCCGACCAAACAGATCATTAATTCTTCATAACGGATACTTGTTCTTGATTGTCACGTGACTCAACTTCTGGTAGTCAATATATAAGCAAAGCGAATCATCCTACTTCTTTGAAGATAAAACTGGTGCACCCCACCATGAAATACTATTTCAAATTAATCTCTTTTACAATAAATCATTCAGTTGAGTCCTCAATAAATGCAACTCAGTGGAAGCCATATAGTACATAGCAACTGGAGTAGTACCAGGCACTAGGTCAATAAAAAACTCAATCTCATTGTCGGGTGTCAACCCAGGCAGATACTTAGAAAAAAAATCCACAAAATCAGAGACTGTGAGTAACTCTGAATCCTGCCTAACTGAAACCCGGTCACTACTAATAGTAACTCTGAATCCTGCCTGAATAAAACACAGTCAATACTAACAACAAAAACACTGTTGTTGAGCTCTAATTTCCTCCAACTACCCAAACTAACTCGTAAAATGGGGTCTATAGGAAACATGAAAGCATTACACATGAATCAAAACTCTTCCATCAAAACTCATCCATCTTCTAATAAAATCATTTGGAATAAAATAGATAAAATAACTGTAATAAACTTTCTTCTTAAAAAGGTTAAATTTACATTTTTACAAATACATTCTGTACGTAAAAAATTTCTTTCTATTTTTTTCTTTTATCCCGGCCAGCATAATATCGTCATTATGTAAATCCTTCATCAACTGATGCTTTCTTTCTTCCTTTAACATGATTACCTACATCACAAGAAATAAATTATAAGTCTAAGACTTAGTAAAGAATGCTATGCATATTGAATATGATATGCATTTTTCATAAAATCACGTTATACATTCTTTCTTTTCTTTCTTTCTTATGATGACCTCACATCATTTGTCTAGATCCTTATTAGAAGAAGGAAGAGTAGACACGACAATGGGAAATCCACCACTTACGCCTGGCTGCCTTTGTCGAGGCAGTTCCAAATTCATGAGACCTTTGTTAGTTATTACACTCATTATGCACAATGACCTCACAGCCTTTGCCGAAGTCCTTGTGAATGATAACCCCGCAGCCTTTGTCAAGGTCCTAGCACGTAATGACTTCGTAGCCTTTTGTCAAAATCCCTGCATTACCTTATCAGATTAACAAGCTTATCTCATATATGTCCAACCTTTGTGACAGCCTTTCGTCAACCCCATATCATATCATAGTTTTCCTTATCTTTCTTACATGAAAACATCACGTGTAAAAATATTTTTATCTTTTCTTGAAAACCATGATGCATGAGCGTGGATACATACATATGACATATCATTTAACATCAATACAACATGTCATTTAATCAAAGTACTCACTATGTAAATAGTCTAGTTTCTATTACAAAAAGTATAACCTCAAGTCATCATTACAATCAAGTACACATCCTAACCTCTAACACAACACAAATATCATATCCTCAAATAAACATTTACCATGTACAGAGCCTAAATTCCTAGCACAAATAGCATATCCTTAAGTAACTATTTCTTGTGATGCAAAAACACATACAAACATTCCTTACTTTAACAACTAAGAAGTTGTTTCCTTAATCTCCAATACCCTCAAGAAGTATAGAGAATTAAAACTTTTCCAAGAGGTCTTCTTCTCCTTTCCAATTTCTCATGATTTTTCCCCCTTAACATAATTAAAATATGGTGTATTTATAACCTCTCAGCCTTAGAAGCATGAAGTGCCACCCCATTAATCTTTTAATGTTGAGTAATCCAAGTTTTCACTTTTTAAATCATGACACAAAAGTTGTTTTCAAGCGAATTTTTGTATTCTCGATTGACCGCACCTCACTTCTAGTCGACCGCTCCCTTATATTTCAAAGGAACTTTCTACTGAATATTTTGCCACAAATGTTTATTCTTTCGTTGTTGATGCCTAGTCGTCCATTGCGGAAGCTTAGCCTTCAATGGAAAGCCATTTTACACTATTCTGATCAACTGCAACCTCGTGCCCAGTGGACTGCATATCAATCCGAGAGCAACGTATTATGATCTGTCATTGATTAGGTCGAATACATATCCAACTCTAGTCGACCGTAAAACTACTTAAGATAAACTCATTCCTCACTATCTTTGGGCTGATTGACTACATTCTCAACACTGGTCGATCATGATTCAACCTGAGGGCAATTTAACTGAATTCTTATGCATCTAACCTCTTCCTATTTTATCATAAATAAATTTTTAATAATCAACACATTTTGCAATTATAATTCAATTATATCAACACCCAAAATCATCAAACATCATTATTATAAAACCTTATACTTAATATGATACAAATTCAAGGTATTACAGTTATATTCCTTTGATGACAGTCAATTTTAGTACTATAATGGCTAAACCAATCAATTCCAAGGATCATGTAAAATTAGTCCATAGGTATCACTATCAGATCAACAGATAATTCGTGCTCACCAACATTGAGATCAACACAAGCAATAAGAGACATTTCATATTCCTTTTTTGTAAAGGTTGTAACATCCTATTTCCATTTAAGCATTTTCATAAAAGTTTTGAACATTTTGAAACCCATTTAAAATATACTTAAGTGAAAAACATCAGAATACGTTACGCGGAATAAAAACATTTAACTATCTTACAGAAACAACACAATTAAAATACTTAAATTCATAATAAATTCTTCATGCCATTTAAACAACTTTTATTCAATAGAGCCATAACCCCCGAGGTCGATCCGCGTATGATAACACAAGCTTGCATCGCATCACACTTCTTCCATATTCATCTCATTCGGATCACAATCCATACCTACATCACAGAAGGAATAATGAGCCTATTGCCCAGGAAAGAATATAAATGAAATGCAATTACAACATCTATAACAATTCTACATGCATAACTTTGATATATCCGTAAGCTGGGTGAGAGAAACTTCTTCAGTTTTTTAACCCACCACTTGGATTCGTTTTTACGTGAGCGCAACCTCTTCAGTTTTCGAACTCACTAAAAACAAGCCCACTTATATTTACGTTTATGGGTGAGAGCAATCTCTTTAGTTTCCGAACTCACCCACTCGTTTGAGTAAGAGCAACCTCTTCAGTTTCTGAACTTTCTCAAATGGACTGTTCTCTACGTGTAAGCAACCTCTTTAGTTTCTAAACCCACGTAGAAAATACCATTTATTATCTTCGTTATTAACCCATGAAATGCATTACGTGCAATCCTACAAACATTCCTATATGAATGTCACAACCCAGTTCATATATCGAAAACAATATTACAAACAACTAACATACAAGGAGCAACAATCACATCTCAATTTTAATTTAATGCTAAACATACTTTTACTAACATATTATCAATAACACTACGATAGTACCATATTTTTATTTCTTTATCCTTAACGCATTACTTCCAACTTATTGTTTAATAGTAAGGGTACTAATCTATGACAACAATCACTTTGACATGTATTTAGAACTTATACTAATTAACAAATTTTTCTCATGTTATTAATCTAAATTTTCTATATCCATACAATGCACCCAAACATCCAATTTGCAGTTTAACATAACTAATTAAATTCCATTTATTCCAATTCATGTAGGGAATATCACCTTAAAAAAAATATCTATTCACTGTGTATTAACAGAGAAAACAACCTAATTAAAGTCTAGTTTAATATCAAGCAAACACAACAATTTAATCAACCAATATTTTCACAAACTAAAGCTACTCACAAAAGAAACATCAAGGAAGACAATCATAAACAAATGAGTTCATTAACAGGAAGGATAAATGACAGGGGCTCATTTAGGTAATTATTCACGCAGAGAATAATAAAAGAAAATCCTAGAAACTTAACAAGCATGCAAAACTCGATGTACGTGGACGACTTCAGTTTAATAACATCAATACTTTTAGCAATCTGAATAACAGAGAAGCCATGAGTGAATCAACATTTACAGAAGCAAGAGATTGTAGAGAACTTATTCAAAAATCATGCATGAATATCACAGAGCACACTTCAATTAATCATTCTGTAAGTAATAAGAGTAGTAAAACCACTGCAAAAACCATAACTTGCAGAGAACAGACGAACAACATATTCAGCAAACAATCATACTCCTGTGACATAGGCCCTTATGAACAAATCACACACAATATTCCTTACCTTGCGTATCTCTTCTCTTCTCCTTCTTCAGCAACAGTTCTCCTCACCGTTGATAGAACCACCACTCCAGAGCAAACTGACCAGCTTTTCCAGAAGGAAAAACTTCTAACCCTGATGTTCTATATATACATGCCTCAGACAACCCTTCAATTTCCCTACAAAGGTGAGAAGTTAAGAAGGAAGACGCTTTGACATCCACTGAAGCGTCAAGAGTCGAAGGTTTTCCATTTCTGGCGATGATTATCATTTCTAGACAACGTTTCGGGTGGTGGTCGGTCGATTCATGTTTGGATGATCGACCACTCATTCACTAATCAACCACCAATTTTAGCTTATGATTTCCCCAGTGGATTGTGTCGGTTGATCGACGTAGTTGTTGATCGACCGTGACATCCGACCACCAGCTTCCTCCATTAATTTTTTACTGAATTTATTTTAAATTCTTATTTCCCTAACAATATATATAATTATTTTCCTATAATTCCAACACACTTCAACAAGTGGAATCTTTTTGTGTCATCGTTCCTTAATCCTTGAATCCAAAATTTACGTTGGTCTTTATTCGTAACTTAAATTTGGTTGAACAACAACATGTTCCTTAGGTTCTGCTTGAATTGGATTTCCCATGCACTTCCTTAACATAGACACATGGAATATGTTATGAACTCCATCCATGGCAGCTGGCAATAGTAATTGATATGTCATTTTCCCAATTCTCTTTGTAACAAGAAACAGACCAATGAATAGCGTACTTAACTTTCCTCTCTTTCCAAATCGTATAACCCCTTTAAGTGGTGATATTTTAAGGAAGACCAAGTCTCCTTCTTCAAATTCCAATTCTCTACGACGAGTATCCGCCTAACTTTTCTAGCGACTCTGAGCTGCGACCATCCTTTGATGAATAATCACAATAGATTATGAGGTTTATCGTATCATATCTGGTTCGTAGAATTCAGCTTCTCCAACCTCATCCCAATGTAAAAGAGATCGACACTTCCTGCCATACAAGGCCTCGTAAGTTGTCATTCTTATCGTAGCTTGAAAGCTATTGTTGTAGGCAAATTATATTAATGGAATCATTCTTGCCCATCCAACCTAAAACTCTAATACACATGCCCTCAACATGTCCTCCAAAATTTGAATCGTTCTCTAGCTTTGTCCATAAGTTTGTGGATGAAAGACAGTACTAAACTTTAATTTCGTACCCATAACCTTGTTTAAACTTTTCCAAAATGTGGAGGTAAACCTTGGATCTCAATTTGACACGATTGAGACAGGCACTCTATGCCAACGCACAATCTCTTTAACATGTAGTCCTGCGAACTGGTTCATTTTATAAGTCATTAAACATGTAGGAAGTGAGAAACTTTTGTTACCCTATCAACAATCAACCAGATTGCATCATGCCCTCTTACAGTCTTAGGTAGTCCCATGACGAAGTCCATAGTGACATGCTCCCACTTCCACTCAGGTATAGTGACAGTCTTATCTAAAGTATTTTATCTTTATCAAGTAAAATAGTTATAACTCGTGGTACTTAAATGATGTTAAAAGAATCAATTTTATATAAACTATCATTTCATTAAAAAAAATCTACAAATTCAATATTCGTTAAAATTATCATGTGACATTCTAATTTTGTTACTATCAACGTGTCTCATTCTTAACTGGCACTCTCTCCATTGTGGTGCAACCTCCCTCTACTTATGTGCCTAATAAATTCAAACAACATATAAATCAAAACACCATATTTAAAACGGATCGCTATAAAAATTAAAGAGCAAAAACTCATGTTATATCAACACATGAGAAAAAACCAAATCTAAATAAAAAAACAACAAAACCCCATCTTTTTTTTTTCGTAAGTTAAAATTTAAGATACAAAAACAAAGCTACAAAACAAATCTATAAAACCTAGCAAAAAATGTAGAAGAAAGAGCCAACGATATATTTTTAAGGAAAATTAACAAAACAAACCCTTTAGTTTGAGATAAGGAACATGGTAAACCTTGAAGAATTTTTCCAAACAACTAAACCTCAAACTACGGGAAAAAAATGATGCAAACCTTCCTGTCATGTTTTTAGTACAAAATTATAGAGACAAACGCCGTAACTACTCTAACATCGAAGTCCGTCCTAACATTTTCATTTTTACTTACTTGAAAAGTTTTCCTCGTCCGTTGGTGTCGACCTCCAAATTCGATGTTAAACTCTTAATCCTCTAAGAAAAATGAATCTCACTGTTAAATTCTACATTGGGATTGAAAAGAAAATCGAATATTCAAGAATTTCAAAGTTTACCACAGTGAAAGACATTCATCGAAGACCTCCACCCTCCTCTGTGTTGTCAGCTCACCAGAGAGTAAACAAAGTTGATCCAGATTGCTAGAGGGACGTCTGTCTTAAGCATGGGATGTTCGTTTTGAATAGAGGGACATCCATTTTAAGCTAAAACGATGTCGTCTTTATCTATTTTAAGCGAGGGATGTTTGTTGTTAGCTAAGGGACATTCATTTTAAGCTGGGAACAATTTTGTCTTTGTCAGTTTTAAGCAAGGGACATCCATCATTGGTTGATGGACGTCAATTTTAATGGAGGGATGTCTGTCGTAGGTTGAGAGACATCCCTGGCTTAAAAGGGGCACCCTTCAACTTTTAATGGACATCCCCCGGTTAAAACTGACAAAGATGACGTCGCTCCCAACTTAAAACAGGTGTCCCTCAGTTAACAACGGATGTCCCTTGCTTAAAATTCACAAAGACGACACCGTTTCATCTTAAAACAGACGTCCCTAAGTTCAAAACGAACGTCCCTTGCTTAAAATGGACGTTCCTTGCTCAAAACAAACGTCCCTCGCTTAAGACAGAAGTCCCCCGATTATTTACGTCCTTCATTGCCTGCTAGATCAACCCCTCGATTGCGAGACATCTATTGTTGTTACCTTGGACGTCTCCATTTGACGGTCTTTGACATTAACAAAACTTCTGTGTTAATGTCCACGAATTTTGATGGGAAACGTGACTGCAGGATCCCCAACGTTCTTTCCCATAGTTTAGGGTTATAGTTGTTCATAAATTTTCTTCAGGGTTTGACTTGTCGTTGATCCCAAATTATAGGGTTTGTGGTGTTAATTTCTGTATTTTTAAAAGAAGTGATCAATTCACTACCCTTCAACAGAGGAGACATAAAATAAATACTTTTTCTGTCTATCCTAATTGCATATTATAATTCACACACATGAGCAATTAAAGCATAGTCATATATACAACCCATTGAAAAGATTCCAAAAATAGCCATAAATTTAGCAATTTACCACAATTCATTGACTGCTTGAGTGCAACTGAACTTGGGTCTAGTCAGTTTAAAGAGATCTGGAGATGGGCGAGAGACGAAGCAAATTAGAAATTGATACGTTGACTACTAAATAAGTTGGTGATGTGCAAATTAAAAATTAAACTTAATGGTAAAGAGTAAGTATGTCTTTAAACTTTTAATTTAGAGAAATAACTTTTTAAACTTAGAGATGTTAACAATTAAGTTCATATAGTTAGAGATGGTATTAAAGAAATCAAGTTTCTATCATGTGATCTTCTGTTTCGAGCAATTTCCAGAAAAATAAAATAAAATAAAATAATAATTTTCAATATAACGGTTTTGGCAATTTTAGCAACTTTCAAAGATAAACAAGTTAAAAAATCAATGCCCATGATTAACAAAACCATTTTATTAGATGTTGTTTCTTTCTAAAAATCGTCCCACAAAGAAGATGTTGCAACAAAAACGTGATTTCTTTCTAGAAACCTTTAACAAAAGGGAGTCTGTTCTGGCCCAAAGGGGAGCAGAGACAGAAAGGGAGAAAATCTGGTCTGAAAATGAACCGAATTACTCGAACTTTTAACTTTTAAATTAATTACGCTGCATAAGACTTAAATAAAATTACACTTGTCATGACTCAACCAACTGAGATAATCCAAAGGTCTATCAATGATATTAAAATAATATAAATCCAATAATATAAAAGTGCCATAAAAGAAAATTGAAATTTTCTAATACAAGTTTAGAACGAAACCTAACCCCACAATTAAAACTCTCGAGGAAAAAAAAAACTAAAATAGACGAAAGTTCTGCTAAGCTTACTCTTGTGTTAGTAACTGAGAATACTCCAAAGTAAAATTTGAACAAGGGTGAATTGACTAAACTCAATAGGAATAAAGTTTTATGTTCAACAATTTAAGTTATGATAAGAATGAAGAGCATGCTATATGGAAAATAGTTACATAAAAGCCGATTTTATGAAACAACTAGTAAGGTAAACATTAAAAGACTCCCCTATAGTTGATGCATGTAGAAAAAAAGCCCTACAGTATAATATAAAAATCTCAGTCAAAATAGAGTCATTCATAGACTTGGGGCACGCCATGTTAGAGTCATATATAACAACAATGATAATTAACGATCACTAAAGCCATGAAAATAAGACACTTATCAGGTTTAGAGTTTTGCACCTAAGAACACGACACAGTCAGTTGTCTTATTACTTTAGTTAACATAAACAAACACATTCTCCAATGGTCAAATGTCCATAAGAAAAATATGACCCCTTCGATCAAACATGGTTCACTTGACCAATATGATTAATGAACAAAATATGCACGCTCAACTAAAACATGTTCAGTAAAAATATATAATAGTAAAAAAATCGATGGCCATAAAAATGGACAAGTCATTTTATATAAGAATAGGTCTCAAAATAAGATCCTATAAAACATTATGATGTTGGATATACATGCTCTTGAAGGTAATCTATTAAGGGAGTTTCGTGCTCTGTAGAAATAGTACGTTCTCAAGAATGATATTGTTGAAGGGTTGATGGTTAAGTGTTGGATATGTCCTTCTTAAACAGAATATGTGAGGGTGTTAGAATGTAATATCCTAGAATTAATCAGGATGTAATACCTCGATTGATACATTACAAACCATGAGAAGACCAATGAAAGGATCCATAACAAAAAGATGGACAAAAGCATACATGTTTTAATCTATGAAGTCCAAGTTAAATAGCCATTAAATGGCATATGAAGGGCCATGATGGTGTTAGGGATTATGTAGGATCCAATAGATTCCCAAGGTAGGATTGGATTAAAGAAAAAAGGGCTAAAATGGAAGATGGACCGAAGAAGCCCACGACAGCAACCCACCGCACGCGCCACCAAGCTACCAACGCGTGCCTCAGAGACAACGCCCCGACAGTGTGACCACCAGTGTGCCGCACTGACTGTACCATCTGGCACGCGAACCACAACTTCCAGCTTTCCCGCTAGTGCTGACCCGTCGCCCGCCCACGTGAGCGCAGTGCACGTGTTCACACTGTGTCATGCCCCTTTTCTCATGAGTCTAATGAGCTAGGCCTGATGGGAGGCTTCCCAGGAGTCCTCCCCAATGCGCGCGGGGCGTGCATCATTTGGACGTGGGACGTTCAGACAAGACAAGATTCGAACAAGAGTGTTCGGAAAAGAGCGGCAATATTCGGACAAGATGGCGGCATTTGGACAAAGCTATCCAAACTCGGACAGGGCAGGCGGCACGCGTGGCGCATGCATCGTGCAGACAGCGCACTGTTCGGACAGTGCCAAGAAACACGGACCTGTGTCCTGACCGCATGCACTGACTGGCCAACAGGAGGCTGGGCCGCGCAGCGCACCCGACAGCGCCAGGCGGGCTTCGGATAGCGCCAAGCGGGCTTCGAACAGCGCCAAGCAGGCTTCGGCCAGTGCGCACAGACGGGCCAGGCGAGCTAGGCCGCGCACGCGCTGTGCTGGGTGAGCGCGCGCTCGCGGATAAGAAATGCATTTGAAATCTGATTAGATCCTAAAATGGTGGATCTGAGCATGGCGTGGCAGCAGCTGGGTAATGCATGCATGTGGACCCAAGATGCATTTTGTGACTATCCAATGGGAAGGCGCCACACTCCATGGATGAGGTGTTTCATCCAATTCAAATTTTGTTATCCAAAGGTGTTTCAAACATTCAAATTGTGTTATCCAAAGGTGACACAATACGGACCAATGGGAGAGAGCCATCGAGGAGGATGATGTAACTCGACCAATGGGAGGAGCCATCTAGGAGGATGATGCAATACGGCCAATGGGAGGAAGCCATCGAGGAGTATGACATAACTCGGCCAATTAGATGAAGACTAATCACCATTTTGTAATCTAGGAGATTAGATGGATATGTTAGTCTATAAATTGTGACCTTGAGGCACCAACCAAAGGGAGTTCGATCCATATAGAAAGGTGGATCTATCCTTGTGCTTTTGTGGTGTTCCTTGGTAGAGAGTATTTTCCTTGGTTCTTTTATTGGGAATAAAAAGAATGGGTTGGGGGTGGGACTCCCGTAAAGCGATCGGATCATTACAAAGAGGTGACATTTGTGGGTTGAAGTTCTTGTATTCACCATGAGCAAGAGCTTGGGAAGGCTGGCCAGAGTGGGACTTCAGCGCCATCACACATTTCGTACTAATTCCGCTGGTCGAAAAATTTGGGTGTGACATTCTGGTATCAGAGCAAAGGTGTTGCTCATCCATATTCTGATTCCACTTTCGAAAGGAGTTCGAAAACTTGGAATTCGAGCAAAGGAGTTGCTCAAATCTCTTCTTGAATTCGTGAGAGCAAGGAGTGCTCAAATCCGATTTCTATTTCGAAAGGAGTTCGAAACTTGGAATCCAAGGAGTTATTCAAGAAGCCCATCATTCCATTCACAAGGGGTGATCATACGATGGAAGACGAGATACTCGCAAGGATTATGGCCTTGGAGGATTATACGGGTATTCGTGAAGCAGATGATGAGGATTCAGTGAGGCTAAAGTTAGTTTCCCTCAAAGTGGAGTTTGAGGCATTCAAAGCCTTAGTGATCAAAGAGTTAGCCGAGGCAAAGCAATTTACACGGGATGGATTGCAACGTCTTGAGGCAGAAGCCACACGGCTGAGAGCAGTGACAACGGGAGCAAGTGGCTCAGCGAGTAGGCTGGGTGCCACAGTAAAGAAGTTCAAAGTACCGGAGCTGAGGCCATACAATGGTACTCGGGACGCGAGAGAGGTGGAAAACTTTATTTTCAACATAGAGCAATACTTCCGAGCCATGGGAGTTGAGGAGGCCGATAAAGGTACGATTTTCAGCATGTATTTGGTAAGCGACGCCAAGTTGTGGTGGAGGCAGCGACAAGAGAAGGAGCCGAGGGTCGAATCTTTTGAAGTACTCAAGAAGGAGTTGAAGGAGAGGTTCCTTCCCCTCAACGCAGAGTGGACGCCAAGAGAGGCTATGAGGAAACTTCGTCAGACGGGGTCTGTACGAGACTATGTTCGAGAATACAGTTCTTTGTTGGTGGATCTTCGAGATATGCATGAGAGGGACAAGCTATTCAACTTCATGGCGAGTCTTCAACTATGGGCACAGACAGAGTTACGGCGACACGGGGTGAAGGACGTTGCATCAGCTAGGGCAGCAGCAGAAGGGTTGGTAGACTTTAGAACCAATCCTTTGCCAAAAAAGAAACGAGGGAAGGACGATGGACGTGTTAGCAAGCAATCGCACGGTGGTAGTGGGCATGACAAAGGGAAACGGACTGAGGGAGCAAAGGCCAAGGGACTTGATCAACCTTGATGCGAGAAACCCCAAGGATGTTTCATATGTGATGGGTCTCACTATGCATCGGATTGTCCTAACAAGGCGACGGTTTCTACCGTTAGGGCTTCAGGTGAGACCTCCGATGGAGAAGGGGATGCTTGGATGAACCCTATCCAATTGATAAATGCCCTTACTTGCAAAAAGGAGCCGGCGACAAGCAACAAAGTGGCAGCGATGTCGAGAGGTTTGATGTATGTCGAGGTGCAAATCGGGGGATGGAAGGTTTGCGCGATGTTGGACACCGGAGCGACCAACAACTTTATTTTGCCAAGGAAGCCAAGTGTGCTCGGTTTGGAAGTGTCCAAGAGTACGAGCATGATAAAGGCTGTAAATTCTGAAGCACAACAGATAAAGGGCAAGACAGAGCCTTTGTTGTGTGTAGGGGAATGGAGAC
The DNA here is from genome assembly GCA_022433065.1 of Begonia loranthoides. Taxonomy (NCBI): domain Eukaryota; kingdom Viridiplantae; phylum Streptophyta; class Magnoliopsida; order Cucurbitales; family Begoniaceae; genus Begonia; species Begonia loranthoides. The sequence goes on along the minus strand of CM039486.1, from coordinate 13,876,744 downwards.
AACCTTGTCCGATGATGATGGTGCCATTGGACGATTTTGATGTGATATTGGGCTTGGAGTTCTTCAAACAAGGAAAGGCAACAGTGATGCCACACCTTGGGCTGTTGTTCATTCAAGAAGAGTTATCACCTTGCACAGTTAAGTGTGAAAACCGGGGTAAAGGTGTTATGCTTTCTTCCTTACGGCTGAAAATGGGAGTACATAAGGGAGAGAAGGATTCGGTAGAGGAGAGACTGAATAGCATGTGCGGGGCACAACGTAATGGGTTGTATCGGAGGAACGAGCGACATGGGCCAGCTGGGTCTAATAGAAGCAGCATAGTGGGCCAATGGACCAGGAAGGTTCAAGGTATTAAAAATGGGGTGGCAAATCATTTAAATGGTAAGTCGACGAGGACTTTGACTTCATTTAGTGGGGGAGGTTTGTCACGCCCCTTTTCTCATGGGGCGGCCCGATGGGAGGCTTCCGGGAGGCTTCCCCAATGCGCGCGGGGTGTGCATCATTTGGACGTGGGACGTTCAGACAAGATAAGGTTCGGATAAGAGTGTTCAGACAAGGGCAGCAATATTCGGACAAGATGGCGGCATTTGGACAAAGCTGTCCAAACTTGGACAGGGCAGGCGGCGCACGCATCGTGCATACGGTGCACTGTTCGGACAGCGCCGAGAAACACGGACCTATGTCCTGACCGCGCGCGCTGACGGGCCAGCAGGAGGTTGGGCCGCGCAGCGCGCTCGACTGCGCCAGGTGAGCTTCGGATAGTGCCAGGCGGGCTTCAAACAGCACCAGGCGGACTTCAAACAGCGCTCATAGACGGGCCAGGCGAGCTGGGCCGCATGCACGCTAGGCCGGGAGGGCGCACGGATAAGAAATGCATTTGAAATCTGATTAGATCCTAAAATGGTGAATCTGAGCATGGCGTGGCAACAGCTGGGCAATGCATGCATGTGGACCCAAGATGCATTTTGTGACTATCCAATGGGAAGGCGCCACACTCCATGGATGTGTTGTTTCATCCAATTCAAATTGTGTTATCCAAAGGTGTTTCAAACATTCAAATTGTGTTATCCAAAGGTGACACAATACGGACCAATGGGTGTGACACACTGCCTGCCACCGCTCTGCACCACCCTCAACGTGACACCCACGGCCATTTCCACCTAAAATTGAGTTTTTTTCAATTCTTTTGTATATTTTAAGTCATTTTATATTGTTTTAAGGTCCCACTATTGTTGCCTATAAAAGCATGAGCAAACCTTCATATAAACACAACTCATAACTTACAAGTTTTGAAATTGATAGCATTTTGCTCTGAGAGTGATTCTCTTCTTTGAGTTCTCTTTGAAGGACTTGATCTTCTTCAAGTGTTTGCTTGAAAAGTTCAAACATGATAGCTTTGGTTCAATCAACAAGTTTGGTTTGGGTCAAGCTCCTTTCCTTGATAGTTTCGGTTCTTATCTCTTTATAGATAACAGGTCGAGCACATAAATTCTTTTGAATCTCCAAGGCGTCCTGTGATTATTCTGCATTGTTTTTGCGTCTTGGATCTCTAATATATGTGGTTCACATCAATTTTTGTGTGAGAAATTGTAACACCCCGACTTTTTAAGCTGGAAAATTATCGAGGTATTACCATAGACGTATTCGTAGAATTATAAACTAAGGAATTTATTGGATAAATTGGAATTTCAAATAGATATTTATTTAATAAATTAAATTAATGTGTTGGGCTAAATCAATTAGAGGGGATAATTATTTTAATTATTTGGATTAATTAAAAAGAAGGAATTTTAGAAAGGGGTGAGGTGGACCGATTCACACAGTGAACCGGTTGGGGTGAAGGCAAAATGGCCTTCGGCCTTCACAAAAGAACAGAAAGAAGAACGAGAGGGAGAGACAGAGCTGGGAGTCGAGAGAAGGGAGAGAGAAGCGAGAAAGGGAGAGGAATGAGAAGACAGCAACGGCGAGTTCTTTCACGGCGAAGGGACGACTCCGGCATGCGGTGTCTGTTGGCGTTGTTCGTGGGTGCGAAGCTAGGGCACGGATTCGGTGATTTTGGCAGAATGAATTGGAGCTCCCGCTTGTGGCGATTTCCAGCTTCGGGTGAGGTGAAGTCAAGGTAAGTCAATTTCTTCTTTCTCCTTCGCGTTCGGTTGGTCGGCGTTGATGGTTGGCGATGGCAAGGGATTGGGCTGGCGATTTCCACGTCGGAGCGATTGGAAGACTGGCAGTTCATGCTGGACTGGCCGAAGGCCATGATCCATCATGTTGGTTCTCCAATGCCGAATTGATCCTTGACGTTCCTTCTCCAGGTGAAATCAACAGCGTGTCAGGCGTGGGGAACACTATGAGAAATTTGCAGTGATACTGTCGGGCGTGCTCTCTGCCTTCTGGGAATTGGCAGAGAGTGTCCCCTCTCTAGTGTTCATATATAGAGAAGAGACAAAGAGGGATTGGAGGCAGAGCTAGGAGCTCTAGGGGTTAGCTGAGAGAGAAAAACTAAGGCAGAGAGAATGGGAGAGAAGGAAGGTAGAAGAGGACCGAGCTGTGAAGGAGAGGGCTTGGCCAAAGAACCCTCAGGTCTGCCCTACTTTCTGGTGAGCTTCCTTCTCTATTGTTTTGGTTATTTGGTTTCTGTTTTCTGGTGATGCAGTTAAGGATTTCTGAATTAGTTACTTGATGAAATAATCTGTTGTTGTTAAGTTACAGTTTTGATTCTGAATGTTGGTTTGGGGTATATAACTATTGGAATTTTTTTGAGTGGTGATAGTTGGAGTACTTCAAGTATGCTCTATAGTTTTGATTAACTGTCATGGGCTAGGTAAGGTCTCTATGATGTTATTGGTCTAAAGTATATTAAATGTACATTACAAATGGGTTGTTAGAGGTAGGAAATGTTAAACCTGTTGATGTTTCATGAAATGGACTAGCCTCACTGCCTAGTGGTTATGCTAAATGCCTCTGTTGGTGATTATGGATAATTATATTGAAGATGTCATGCTCTGTTGATTATACATGTGTAATGTTCTGTTCTCCGTCAAAGCTATTAGAACTGTTAAATGGTTGTTAAGTTGTAAACAATAGAAGTGGTTAAGTAATTGGGTATTAATTGGGAGGACTTAGGATTTGGGTTGTAAAAGTAAGGTTATTAATATGTGATTTTAACGACAGGTTATTCAATGATTGTGAAAGTATTGAAAAACTGAAGAAAGACGACAATTAAGAGCGAACACACGATAAAGTTTTGAGGTAAGGAAATAGGGGTGTCTTGGCTAGTGGAGGCCCTACACCGCAAGTAAAGTGCGTGAGTTTTACGTTAGTGTTCTATAGCTTATCGTGGTTCTGTGATATTGTGATATTTCCTTGATGGTTCTATGATTTAAATGCCTTATTTGTGATGCTCTGTAGTGTTTCTTTGGTTGCTGGTTTCTGGCCGTTTCCTATTTCCTTGGATGAATTATTGTTGTTATCTCCTTGTTGTTCATTATTTCTCTTGCTTGTAGAATAGATTTCTTTACTATCAAATGTGTTCCTTGCCTCAAATGCTTCACTTAAATTGCCTTGGATGAATGCTTAAGGTTGGAGTGTGATAAGTGTAGTATGATGAGTATGTAAATGATGAGGAGTAGGAATGAGCTAAGAATGAGCTTAGAATGTTGGTTTTTCCTTGGATGTTCTGTTCTCTGTTATTTTCTTGATGTCTAGCTTGGATTCTATGTGTTCCATATTTACTGCCTAGTGTTATTCTGAGTATGTTGATAAGCCTGTTTAATTAACTAAATAGACCTGAGCATGTTTAATTAACTAGTCATTAAATAACTGAGTCGAGCATGTTAACCAACTAACCAGTTGCGCATGTAAAATGACTAAATCAATTAACTAGCATGTTTGAATTAACTAACTAGCATAATCAACTAGTATGTTTACTTGCTTAAGCATGTTTGATTAGCTGGACTTATAAGCATGATTAATGATTAATTAGAACATGTTTAATTAATTAAACTTGAGCATGTAATTAACTAGAACGATATTAGCATGTTAATTAACTTAGTCATGCCATTCGTACTTATTAACTAGACTACCATGCTTAATTATTAACTAGGCTAAGTTGTTCTGTGAATTGATAATATCGTGCATATGTTAAATTCCTTGAGCACGTTTAATTAGCATGTTTAATCCAATTAGCAGCATGTTAATGTCGAACATGTTAATTATATTAGTAAGCATGTTAATTAACTAGGATTAACTAATGAGTATGTTAGTTAACTAATTTATTATAATGAACTCGAGCATGTAATTAACAAGGATAATGATTTATAATTATACTCATATGTTCAATCTTTGTATGTGTAACCAACTTATCTGAGCATGCTTAGTTAATAATTAGAATAAAACCATGATTAATCAACTAGAATAAGAAATTATCAATTTACAAGTATGTTTCCATTATTCGTTATCTTGTTTCCATGTTTAGTCTAGCTTAGTTCAATGAGTATGTTTAGTTAATCGTAATTCATCGCATGCTTCTTTACCGCTTCTTTACCGCTCATTTACTTTCAATTTCTGTTATTTATTATATTCGTCATTTCAATTACAGTTGATTTCAATTACAGTTACTTTCATTTCAATGCACATGCAATTATTGTTAATGTACATTATAACGCATCATGTTAAGTTGAGAATGTATGGTTATGCATCATGTAATAGAAAGTAATAGGGAGTGTCACCTTAGGGTGGTACTCACGCATGCATTGAGTGAGGAAAATGTTACAAATGAATGATAAGACCAATGGGTAATCGGGTCTAGCTGGCAACTAGTATGCACCCATTAGGCTAGTAGTCTGGAAACTAGTTTGCACCTAGGAGGCAAGTCCATAATGGAATGAATGGGGAGTTGGTGGCTGGTGGGTAGTTCGGTTAAGTCTGGCAGGTAGGCAGAGCCCCTACCATGACGGGAAAGGGACCTAGTTTGCACCAAGGAGGCTAGTCTAGTCAAATATACCACCCCACATGGGTCCTCCAATCTCCTGCTCAAGTACGAGTAATGAACGAATGAACAAACGAACGTAATGAAATGATTGGTTTGGGCCCCCATTCCAAAATGGACTAAAGAGTGGCATTCATATTGCATAAAACCATTTTTCCTTACAAAGCCTTTGGGCTTACTTGTGGTGTAGGTGTGGGTACTTGTATGTGAAAACGACGATAACGATGAATAAATAATAAAGCAAGGGTGAAGGATTTGTACGAGCGCGATTGTGGCTGGCTAGGATAGAGCGAGAGGAGAAAATGGTTTTAATAAATTGTATTTAATTGTTTAGTCCTTTCATTTAAATGATTTACACTTCCACAACATTTTAAATATATGATTTCAAAATGCTTCTACATTTCATTAAATTGATTCTCATAACGAGTTTAATGAAGAGTTAGTAGCGATCTGGTTTTAGCGTCGCACTCTGATTTTGTTTTCTAAAGGAGTCTTTTGAAAATTTTAAATTTCTTGCATTTTTAAGGAATTACGAAAATCTAGGTCGTTACAGAAATTGTGAAATATTTAAGGGTGAAAGTGTGGAGGAGGAGTTACTCGGAAATCGGGAGAAGTTACGCTTTGGGAAATTCTACCGTAGGAAAATTCTTCAAGTGGTAAGAAATAGGATGTGGTGGCCAGTGGAGGCCCAGCATCATGGGATTTTATGTTTTAATTATTTTCAATTATTGTTGAAAAATATTGTTGGAATTAATCGTAGGAATTACCGTTAAAATAAATGTTGAAATCATTATAGTAATTCATGTGGAAAATAATAAAGAATATACTTGAACGTAAAAATAAATAAAAGTATATAAACTGCCTTAATTTCATATATGGACTGTTGTACTGCTTTTAATTTCATTGTATTGATATGAACTGAACATGCATCATGATAGGGCTTATGAAACTGCTGACATATGCATAGCATGTTAATAAATGAACCAATAAACATAAATAAGTGTATGAGATCATTGGTGACACCCCTAATAGAGGTATCTCCTCGTTAGAGTGACGGTTAAGCTACAAGATGATATAATGGATCCAACTTCCCTAGATTGATTGATTTCATACATCTGGACTATTAAGTGAAAGTAAAAATAAAGAGGAGATCGGTTCTTTCCCATGACAGCCTGCATAAGCATAGCATGTACATTGCATACATTCTATTTCTTACTAAGCTTCGGCTCTTGGTATTACCCGTGATGCAGGTTAATGTTATTAATGTGAAAGGAGAACGCATTGCCTAATTAAATCTTAGGTTATCAACTAGAGTAGACCTGATGAATTATGGCTCATGTAAAATTGGTTATTTTAAATTATGATTTCATTCAATAAATGGTTTGTATAATATGGATGTATTTTAAAAGGTTTGTATAATATAGATTGCATTTTTAAATTGTTTAAAATTATGATTTGAATTTATTCCGCTAATTTACTCTGATTTCCTACTTAACACACGTTTTGAAAAGATTAAAAGAAAATTTTAAATTTTCCATAAAATTGGAAGAAATAAAAATGATTTTATAATGCGGGGCATTACAAATAGTATCAGAACATAACCAAGTCGAACTCGGTTCTGTAAACTGTTGATAACGCAAGACTCATCATGAAATACTCCTCCAATTGTAAGTAGTTTTATTATAAATTTTGTTGAACTTCCCTATAGTAGGAATAGTTAATTGAGAAATTCAATTAAATTAAATTCGTTAGCACTTTTAGTGGTGTAATTTTATTGTATAAGAAAATTTTATCTAGGAGACTGGTATTTAAGTGGACCAATGTGATCCACCAGTCTTTCTTAGAAACTTATTTGGAAAGGAAATTCTGTCTAAGGAGTCTGCTAAGAGCATTCTTTCCTGAGAATTTTTCTGATCAGTACTATACACGATTATAAACAAAAGGGATTAACAATCCGACAAAAAATGTAGGACTATAGAAATGGCAAAAAAACAAGAGGTAACGTACCTATGAATGACGCCCACATGGAACAAGAGAATTTCGGGCATATGGGTGCCGATCTAAATGAGAATGACGCCCTCAATCGTGTCGCGAATGTAGTGGAAAGATAATCCCAGTTCATGGAGCAACATATCCAATTTATGACACGCTTCATGGAGAATGGAAATGGAAATGGACATGGGAATGAAAATGGCAACCCGTAAGCACTAGTGGTTCTTAGAGAAGCCGGTTGGGAGAAATTTTTGAAACTCAAACCTCCCAGCTTTGATAGGAACGTATCCAATGTAGCTAAAGCAGAAGAATGGATCTGATCCATAGAAGACATGTTCGAGTATCCTGGCATCAGAGAAACCAAGAAAGTTAAATGTGTTGTATATTTATTGGTTCTGGATGCCCGTTTCTGGTGGGACTCGGTAAAAGCAGCACAGGATGTTCGCATCCTTGATTGGAAAACCTTCAAGGAATTGTTCTACGGAAAATATTTTAATCATACTATACGAACGCAGAAGATGGTAGAATTCATAAGGATGCGACAAACGGAAACGGTATCTACTAAATACATCCAAAAGTTTGAGTCTTTAGCTCGATTTGCTCCACACTTGGTTTCACCAGACGAAACCAAAGTTAATCATTTTGTTCAAGGATTGAAATGGAAATCTTTAATGGTGTCATGGTATCGGGAACGGAGGATGTCCCTTATACAAAAATTGCTGCAAAAGCCCTGGATGTGGAGAATGCCAAATCAATAGTGGCGAGACAAAAAGAATTTAGTCAAAGACTTTGGAAAAATAATCAGAACCCGCGTCGTGCTGCTCCTCCTATTAACCGTGTAGTGAAAAGGTCAACGGGATTGGAATTACAACCTAGAAAAGAAAAAGCCTCTGATGATTGAAGCATCCAACCAACCTAAGCCTTGCCCGAAATGCCATAAAAGTCACTTTGGCCCATGCAAAATTGGTTCTGGACTTTGCTACAAGTGTGGAAAGTCCGATCATATTTCACAATTTTGCCCAACTTTGGATAAAAGACCAGAAAGAGTAGCTCCAAAAGTTTTCTCCTTATACAGGAACAAGGAGGAGGTCATTGAAGAAATAATAAATGAAGAAGTAGAAAATGACGAAATAAGAGTCGATGATGAAGTACCAGCTGTTGTGTCAAGTACTGACTTTTGATAAGTCTGTACCTTTTGTAATACTATCATCCTTAAATCATTAAATAAAAATATTTTCGTTTATCTTGTCTAGTACTATCTGTATTAATGGTATCAAATCATACACCTTATTCGATTCAGGTGCTACCCACTCATTCATTACAACTGAATTCACCACCAAAATAAGTTGTCATTCAAACCTTACGAGTTGTGCGCATAAAGTTCAATTACCTTCTGGCAATTATTTGACAGCTTCTTGTATTCTAAAGACTCAAGAGGTTGAGATTTGTGGTTGTTTGTTTCATGCCGATTTGATTATTATGGATCTTAAAGGATACGACATTATCCTAGGCATGGACTAGCTATGACATCAAGCTATTATCAACTGCAAAAAGAAAGAAGTACATTTTCACTCTCTTCATGGCAAATCACATATCTTTCGATGAGCTAAGGACAAGAGGAAGTTTGTCATGTTATCGGCAAGCAAAGCTATGAAACTATTGGAAAATGGTTGCAAAGGATTTCTAATTAATGTATTGAACTCCACGATAAGCCTGAAAGCAAACTTAGAAGATGTTGCTGTGGTCAGAGAATTTTTGAGTGTCTTTCTTGATGATCTTCCTAGACTACCACCCGATCGAGAAATCGAGTTTGTAATTGACCTACACCCCAGTATGGAGCCCATTTCTAAGAATCCGTATAGAATGGCACCGGCAGAGTTACGAGAGTTAAAGTTGCAGCTGGAAGAATTGGTTGACAAGGGTTTTATCCGTCCCAGCTTCTCCCCTTGGGGAACTCCGGTTCTATTTGTTAAAAAGAAAGATGGATCCCTACGGATGTGTATTGATTATTGAGAATTAAACAATGTGATGATTAAGAACAAATATCCTTTACCCAGGATCGACGATTTATTTGATCAGTTACAATGAGAGAGTGTATTTTTAAAGATTGATCTTCGTTCGGGATACTATTAGCTAAGGGTTAAACCAGAGGATATTCCAAAAACAGCTTTTCGGACGAGGTACGGACATTATGAATTTCTTGTGATGTCATTTGGACTAACCAATGCTCCAGTAGTGTTTATGGATCTAATGAATCAAATTTTCAAGGAATATCTGGATAAGTTCGTCATTGTCTTTATTGATGACATCTTGATTTATTCACGATTAGAGGAGGAACATAGAATTACTCTTTCTATATTGGCTAAGCATAGCCTATATGCAAAATTCTCCAAATGCTAATTTTGGCAAAACAAAGTAAGTTTTCTCGGCCACGTAATTTCTAAAAAAGGTATCGAGATTGACCCAGCAAAAATCCAAGCAGTAGCTAATTGGTCCCAACCATAGAATGCAAGCGAGGTAAGGAGTTTTCTTGGATTGGCAGGTTATTATCGACATTTTATCAATGGATTCTCAAAGATCGCGCTGCCCTTAACAAGTTTAACAAAGAAGAATGCATGGTATTTGTGGACGAATGAATGCGAGGAACGTTTTCAAAAATTAAAGGGTCTGTTGACTACTGCTCCTATTCTGACATTACCTATAGAAGAAGGAAATTTTTGTATATACTGTGATGCATCTAAGAGTGTGATGTGAGATGAGAGTATTCAATTATCTATCAAAGCTCAAAGAATATTATGAAGATCAAGCATAAGCGGAAGATCAAAAGAATAATTGATGATGCCAATTTCAATCTATCAAAAGATATCAAAGCAAAAATTAAAGAAAGAAGATTTGGGGTCAAATCCTCAAAAACCTAGAGAGGATGATGCAAATTTGAATTCATCAAAAGATATCAAGTCAAAGATCATGGAAATTTTTCGAATCGGTCGAGAATCATAACAAAAGATTCACTTTTTTTAGGAGATCTAGATTCACTTATCTAGGAGATCTAGATCCACTTATCTAGGAGATATAGATTCATTTATTTAGATTATCTTTTATTTAATTTTCTAATTTATGTTTTTAAATTGGCTATATATAAAGCCACCTAGTCTTATGTTTGAGGAGTTGTTGAATTTTGATAAAAGAAAGCTTTTGCGTTTTCGGGAATTGGAGAGATCCTTTTCTTCCTTTGGTGAGTGATATCCAAAGAACTCTTTGGTGAGTTATATCCAAAGTCCCTTTCATGTGAGTTATATCATGAAAGAAACTTGCAGCCGCGTCCTTATCCAAGGAGGTGAGAAGCGTTGCGTTCATCCATCACGTGCGGTGCGTTCCGTGCTCGCATCAGAGTGGACTTGGTGGTGTTCTCATGCAGAATGGAAAAGTAATTGCTTATGCATTGATACAGCTTAAACCGCACGAAGCTAATTATCCAACTCATGATCTGGAACTCGCCACATTGGTGTTTACTCTCAAGATCTTGAGACATTATTTATGTGGACAACAGTGTGAAATTTACACAAACCACAAGAGCTTGAAATACATTTTTACGCAGAAGGAGTTAAATATGAGACAATGGTACTGGTTGGAATTCGTTAAAGACTATGATTGCAAAATTAAGTACCATCCTGGTAAAACCAATGTTGTAGCTGATGCCCTAAGTCAGAAGCTTGCCTTTATGAGTATCATATGTGGAGAAATACCTGAGGGACTCCAAAAAGATGTTCGGGAATTGGATGTACAACTATTGCCTACTCAGTTGGATATTGTTTTGTCAGCATTAACGTTGAAGTCTTCCATTTTGGAGCAGATTAAAGAGGCCCAACAAAATGATAGTTTGTGCAAAGATTTTAAGATAAATCTGACGCTAGCAAAGTATAACGATTATTCTATGTTTGCTGATGGAATAGTAAAGTTTAAAGAAAGATAGTTTGTGCCCAATGATTCATAATTTCGGACAATAATCTTGAAAGAGGCTCACTCCTCAAGTTTCTCCATTCATCCTCGGTGCAATAAGATGTACAAAGATCTCAAGACACATTATTTTTGAGCGACAATGAAGTATGATATTGCAGAATATGTGCGATTATGCTAGGTATGTCAACAAGCTAAAGCAAAACATTACACACCCGGTGGAATGCTTCAGCCTTTGGCGATACCTGAATGGAAGTGAGAGCATATCACGATGGACTTTGTTACTAGTTTACCTAAGACTGTTAAAGGACATGATGCTATCTGGGTCATTATAGATAGATTGACCAAAGTTGCTCATTTCTTACCTGTGCAGATGACTGACAAGATGAATCAATTTGCCAATTTATATATTAAAGAGATCATAAGACTACATGGTGTTCTAATCTCCATTGTGTAACGACTTGGATTTTCTTCGTAAATCCCCTTTTAAAATGCATTAAATTTTGAGAAAGAAATATCAGAGTGCAGTCTGAGCCGTTAGAAACACTTAAAACATTTTGGAATTAAAAACATTTGCGAAAGCGTATATAATTTAAAGGAATTGAAATACAATTAAATACCCTTAACAAAAATAAATTAAACATTTAATTTCAATTTAAGAAAAGGAAAACTTAATTAAATTACAAATCAACTGTTCGTAGCCTGACCAACCTCAAGCTCGGGCTTGCAAATCCCTCATCAACTGTGTCGAGTCCACATGCTATTTTCTCCTACAGATACCTACACCACGAGTAAACTGTGAGCCTAAAAAGGCTTTGTAAGGAAAGGGTTAACAATCAAAGAATAGAATTTAGTTACAATTATTAACCTAGATGACTTAAACATGCTTTAAATAACTCGTTTAGATTAACTAAATTGATTAATATTCTGGACAATTTATAACTTGATTAACATTCTCAATATACTAGTTAATTACACTAATTATAATTACTAATTTTAGATAACATGCTCAAGCGTTGGTTAACCATTTCTAATTAAAATTACTTAATCAACAAATAGCAATTAGTAAGCTATTTAACATGGAATTTCCTGCAAGTAAATACCCGTGAGCCTACAAAGTGATTGTACTTTAACAAATACAACAAAGAAAGATTTTAGAGAACTAACGAAGTGTCCAAGTGTAGAAACATATAGACAATACAATGAGAAACATCCGAGGCATTAACAGAGAGAATATCACAAAGCAATATAACTCTAACATTCTACCCTATCAACACAAATAGTAAATACTTCCAGGAATTATCAACTAACGACGAATGAATAACAGAAAGCATAACAACAATATAATAACACCTAAGTTTATATGGCAGTCACAAGTCTATCAAACTAACCCAGAATGTCAACTAGTAACTAGCAGCAGCAAAGACATGAAAAATAGCTATGCACTGAACCTGCAGAATATCACATACAGATCATTCGACAGATGAACATATAAACATAATCTAGAGAACAACTGAGCACTGTCCATACAATCCAGAAAACTACACACAATTATCCAGCAGAGAAATCACCAACAAAGAAACTAACGATAGAAATCATCAAACCATACACAACGCACGTACACATACTCGTGGGTAGGGCTTAGACGGCCAGACACACCCAATCCTTACCAAATGAAGAATACACAAGCTGGGACAGCTCTCCGGCTCTAACAGCTCCTGCTCCCACTCATGGACGGCAGCATCAGCTCCAATGAGGACAACTCCCCAACTCACCACTGCTTCATCACACTCTCACACAATCCTCACACTCGGCTACATATTTTCTCAAAGTTGAAGATAATGAAAAATGACCAATGAAATGTCTAACAATCTATCCCATTTTATACAGACAAAAATTTTGAAATGCAAACTACTTCTCTCACGATTTCCGGCAGAAGTGGATTCTTCAGATCAAGCTCCATGCCACTGCCATTCAGCTTCCATCCCAATAGCCAGATAAGAAATCAAAGGAAAAAATTGGATGAACCAACCCGCAAGCTGGACTGGACCAGTGAAGCAGCCCAATTGAACCAAAGCCCAGTCCAGCCATCCGTCATGCTTTGCCAGCCATTGCCTCACCGTCGTCGTCACGGGCAATGCATCGTTAGAGTTTGACGCATTGATGATCGCGTCGTACCTCATTGCGATTCAGTCCCGCGAAAACGCTCAAACCTTGCCCTAGTCATGACCCACGTCGAACTCGTGAAGCCATACCTTCATTCGCTTGCTCGCACACCAACACTCGTCGCCGTCTTCACCCAATTTTTGAGCTCCTCCTCGGTTCTGATCTCACTATCGATCGCTCCCGATGTCTCCCCTCTCTTTCCCTCTGTTCTTCTCTCTGTCGGGCTCTCTCTCCAGCAAAAGGCTGAGAGCCATTGAATTAATCAATGGTTAGACCAGTTCGGTTCTTGCTAAACTGGTTCAACATACCTTCCTACAATTAAACTTCAAATCATTAAATTAAATCCATTAAATTTCTAATCCCTATTCTAATTTAATCCTTGCAATAATTAAATTTAATTTATTAAATTTAATCCAATTTATCCAAACTATTCATTAGCCTTAAAATACCATTCAATTGATTTAGCAAATTAATCTAATTTATTCCTTATCACTAAAATACCCCTAGGCCTAACGCTCCTAATATGCTCTATAATATCCCGATGATTAAAAATATCGGGGTGTTACACATTGTTTCTGATCGGGATTCACATTTCACCTCGGCATTTTGGAAGAGTTTAAATAAGGCTATGGGTATTGAATTAAAATTTAGTACGACCTTTCATCCCCAAACTGATGGTCAGAGTGCAAGGACAATCCAAACACTTGAAGATATATTGCGAGCATGTGTATTAGATTTCCAAATTGGATGGAAGAAAATATTACCGTTGGTGGAATTCGCATACAACAACAGTTTTCATGCTACAATTGGAATGGCACCATACGAGGCATTATATGGTAGGAAGTGTAGATCTCCGTTATATTGGGGCAAAGCAGGAAAAGTTAAATTTTTTGGCCTTGATATCATTCAGCAAACTGCTAAATCTGTTGCTTTAATCCGACAATGTATGCTTTCAGCTCAAAGTCGTCAGAAAAGTTATGCGGATCATCGTTAGAGAGACTTGGAATTCAATGAAGGAGGTTTGGTTTTTCTAAAAGTATTGTCTTTCCAAAGGAATTATGCATTTTGGCAAGAAGGGAAAGCTAAATCTGAGATCTATTGGTCCCTTTATGATCACTAAAAGAATGGGGAGCACAGCTTATCAATTGCAATTACCTACCTCCATGGAAGGTGTACACAACGTACTCCATGTATCAATGTTAAAGAAATACTTGGGGAACCCAACTCTAATATTAACTCCTAACGATGTGGAAATCCAAAAGAACCTAAATTATGAAGAAAGATCTATACAGATTTTGGACGAGAGAGTAAAAGAGCTTAGACATAAGCGGATTCCGCCAGTTAAAGTATTTTGGCAGAATCATTCAACTAAATAAGCCACATGAGAGAGAAAGGAAGATATGGAAGCTAAGTACCCTGAATTATTTAATTAGAAAATTTTGAGGACGATATTTATATAAGAAAGGAGGATTGTAATATCCTAGAAATTAATCGAGTTGTAATACCCTAATTGATACATTACAAAATATGAGAAGAACAATGAAAGGATCCATAACAAAGAAGATGGACAAAAGCATACATGTTTTTATCTATAAAGTCCAAGTTAAAGACCCATTAAATGGCAAGTCAATGGCCGTGACGGTGTTAGGGATTATGGAAGATCCAATGGAGGCCCAAGGTAGGATTGGATTGAAGAAAAAATGGCTAAAATGGAAGATGGACCAAAGAGCCCACGACAGCAGCCCACCGCATGCGTCACCCAGCCACCAACGCATGCAGTGTAGATAGCGCCTCGACAACGCGCCTCCCACCAGCCAGCGCGCCGCACCGACCGCACCATCCAGCGCATGAGCTGCATCGTCCAACGCTCCCGCCAGCACTGACACGCCTTCTACCCACTTGCGCGCCCCCCGCACGAGTACACAATGCCTACTGTAATATCCTGATTTTCGTAATATAATTAATTAAGGATAATTTGAGATTTATTTAATGTAAAATTAATTTGAAAATTGAATTGAGAGATAATCAGATAATTAAATTGAAGATTTAAAAGAAGAAAAATGAAATTTAATAAAGTAAAGAAAAGATTTGGACTAATGGATAAATGGAATAATTGAATTAATAGTAAATAAGGGAGAATTGTGGATTAAAAATCTGTTTTCTTTCTAAAAGAAATTGTTGGTCTGGTTTTTGACAAGTGTGGCCTGGTTCTTTGATGAAGAGAAATCAAAAGGGGGGAAGAATTATTTATGGCCTTCAGCCTTCCTTTGCTGGCAAAAAGAGAGAAGACGAGAGGGAGAGAGAGAGAGAGAGAGATCGGGAGGAATGCGACTGACGACGGTGATGGCTTGGGTTCGACGTGCGACTCTGGCCTCAGTGTGCTGCTACCGATATCGTGGGTGTGCCACGGTTAGGGCACAGGTTGGAGCTCTCGCGTTGCTGCGAATCACTGGTCTATGTTATCGTGGGGCTGCGTTCCTCCTCGTGATTGTCCAAGGTAAGCATTTCAGTTGTTGATTGTCGAGTAACTCGACTCTATGATGGGCGATTCGGTGGACGAATCGCTGACGGCAGTGATGGCAGGGGCTCGGGCTTCAGCTCGCTGGCAATTGGGATTGGTCTGAGTCTGTTGGTCCACAGATGAACCAGTTTATTTCTTCTCCAGAAATGATTGCGGCTTTCACATGGCCATCATGTATTAGACCACCTTCTTTGAATTGTGTAATTTTTCAGTTTTCTCTCGGCTATAAGTTAGTTGGTGCAGAGGAATTCACTGGAGAAGAAGAGGAAAAGTGATAGAAAAGTGGGAAGTGAAGAGAAGGAATGGGACAGTGAGGAAGTGCTGGAGGGGATGATGATGGTCGATTGGTGGTGATGAAATGTGAAGGTGCAAGTGAATGATTTGAGGTACTACTCCTGGGTCTTTATGGTGAGAATTTCTTGAATTTCGTCCCTGTCTTTACGGTTCTATAATCTGTTTTGGAATGTTCGATTGCTGCATTGAATGTTACCATTGTTGAAGATTCTCAATTGGTTATTTTGCTACGATCTGATGACTGTGATTTCGATTCATTGTTAGTTGTTAATGAGACTCTTTTTGATACTGCTGTTGAGTTGAGGATTCATAACCATAGGAAAGAGATTTTCAATTTGTTGCTACTGCTTTTGGAAAAATGTTAGTTCTGTCTTGGTTCTGGAATTCTAGAGATGTGTATTTTGATTCATAGTTCTGTCCTCCATTTTGGTCTCTGCTTGCTGCGAGTTTGGATTGACTTTCTTTCCATTCTGATTTCTTTTCTAGATTCTAAATCAGATAATAAATCTTTGGATTGTTGTTCTTCATCGATTTCTGCTTGAATGTTACATATTGGATAGATTGCCTCTATCTGTTATGGTTATGTGCATCTGCGGGGTTGGTTTGGGATCTGTTCTGTTTCGGTTCATTCATGAAATTGAGGTGTTTGGGTTGTTTTTATTCAGATTAAAGTTTGTTGTAAAGAGATTGACAAATAGTTGTTAAATTGGTTTTTGATTGGAGTTTTACCTCGGGTGATAACTTTGGGAAGATTTGTTGTTATCTTGTTCCCTATTTTGTTGGAATCCTGAAAGGTTGGATTTTGGGTTCAATTGATGTCTGAAGGGCAAAGTTAATAAATTGTTCACTAGTAATGCGCTACAATTTTTATTGCTAGCTGTTGCGTTGTAGTTTATAGAAGTATGAAGGTGAGTTCAGGTCACATTGATGAAATGAACAACTATTGTGGGTTATTGTTATCCTGTTGCACATGTTAAATTATTGAAATTGTTATTGTAAGGTTGCTAAGTAATTATGTTGACAAACGAGATTTGTTAAGCGTTAAGGTTTATGGAAATCCAGTGATTGTTATTAATGAATAAACATCGGTTAAATTGGATAATTGTGATTTAAGGGGAAAATGTATAAATTAAAGTTATTCGTTTATTGACCTTGGAATTAATGAAGATAAATTAATAGAAATTTGTTAAGCGATAATTTAATTATTAAATAATAAACGAGGAATAATGGTATCAAAGTTAAGATTTATAATTGATAAAAATATTGATAGATAAACGATAATTATTTTGAAGGTATAAAAGGGAAGAAGAACAACGTTAATTTCTGAGTCACGCTAAGGACGCCAGGTAAGTGATACGCATATGCTTTGGTCCTTAGGGCCCTACATCGCAAGAATAGGAGATGAATGTTTCGGTGTTTACAGTTTTAAATAGCATGTTTCGTTGTTTACTGTTTTTATAAGCAAGTCTACAATTTATAAGCATGATCTGTGAATTGTATGTTGGTTGTTTTATTAAATTCCTCTAATAGAGAATGTATGCATTCACGAGCATCATGCATCGTAGTTTTCAAAAGATACGAAAATGGTTTCCATGCATACTTTTCAAAAGGAAACAAAGAAGAAACAAAACGATTACAAAATGACAAGAAGGAAACAAAGAAGAAACAAAATGATTATAAAATGACAAGAAGGAAACAAAGAAAAAATGAGACGGTTGTGAAACGTAAACAAATGAACGTAAATGGGTGTGACGAGATGTGAGGTTGAGTTGGCTGCTCCTCCTCGCCAAGGTTAGACATCTCCAACACCTTTCAAGATTAAGACAACAACAAACATAAACGGGGTCGTCTGGGGATGTGAGGTTGAGTTAGTCGCTCCTCCTTGTCAAGTTTAAACATCTTCAACACCTTTCAAGATTAAGACAACAACAAACATAAATGGGGTGATTTGGGGATGTGAGGTTTAGTTGACTGCTCTTCCTCGTCAAGTTTAGACATCTCCAACGCTTTTCAAGATTAAGACAACCATAAATATAAACGGGGTCGTCTAGAGATGTGAGGTTGAGTTTGCTGCTCCTTCTCGTCAAGTTTAGACATCTCCAATGTCTTTCAAGATAAAGTAAAGATAAAGATAAACGGGGTCGTCTGGGGATGTGAGGTTCTCCTCGTCAAGTTTAGACATCTCTAACGCCTTTCAAGATTAAGTAAAATTACGATCAAGTAAAGAAATGAACAGTAAAGTGAAGTCAAGATAAAGCAAAGTTAAGATCAAGAAAACGGTAAAAGAAAAGAAATAGAAATAGAAAATGAAAAGAGATTTTAAAAGTTGCATGACATGTGCATCATACCTTTTTATTTTATATCACTTACTGAGTCTTAGGCTCATTAGATTAAGCCTTGTGATGTAGGTATGTACGAGAAACAAGAGAACAAGTCAAAGATAGTTGATGAAGGATTTGTACGAGTGGATCTTTTGGCTGGCTGGGCTAAAGAATTAAATGAAAATTATTTGTAAAAAGTTTTGTAAATTATTTAATATTCTTTAATGCTTGTTTTAATTTCGCTGCGTTTCAGAAAAAGATTTTATTACTTCTGCTGAAATTGATAAATGTTTTAAGTAAAGAGTTTTAATGATCAGGTTTTATAAAGAAAAAATACTCTAACGTTTTTATAAAAAGAAAAGTTTTAAATTTACACGATTTTTAAAGTAAATAAAAACTGGGTCGTTACACCTGCCGCCACCCTCCGCGTGCCACTCGAGGCCATTTCAACCTAAAATTGAGTTTTTTCAATTCTTTTGTATATTTTAATTCATTTTACATTGTTTTGAGGTCTCCCCTATTGTTGCTTATAAAAACATGAGCAAGCCTTCATTGAAACACAACTCACAACTTACAACTTTTGAAATTGAGAATATTTTGCTTTGAGAGTGATTCTCTTCTTTGAGTTCTCTTTGAAGGATTTGATCTTCTTCAAGTGTTTACTTGAAAAGTTCAAACTTGATAGCTTTGGTTCAATTAACAAGTTTGGTTCGGGTCAAGCTCATTTCCTTGATAGTTTCGGTTCTTATCTCTTTATAGATAATGGGTCAAGCTCATAAATTCTTTCGAATCTCTATGGCGTCCTGTGATTATTCTGCATTGTTGTCGGGTCTCGAATCTCTAATATATGTGGTTTTCATCAATTTGTGAGTGAGAAATTGTGAAATATTTGAGGGTGAAAGTTTAGAGGAGGAGTTACTCGGGAATCGGAAGAAGTTATGCTTTGGAAAATTCTGCTATAGGAAAATTCTTCAAGAGGTAAGAAATATGATACGGTGGCCAGTTGAGGCCCTACATCACATGATTTTATGTTTTAATTACTTTCAATTATCGTTGAAAAATATTGTTTGAATTAATCTTAGAAATTGCCGTTAAAATAAATGTTAAAATCATTATTGTAATTCATGCACGAAATAATAAAGAAAATACTTGAATGTAAAAATGAATAAAAGTATAGAAACTGCCTTAATTTCATATATGGATTGTTGTACTGCTTTTTATTCCATTGTATTGATATGAATTGTACATGCATCATGATAGGGCTTATGAAACTGCTGACATATGCATAGCATGTTAATAAATGAACCAATAAACGTAAATAAGTGTATGAGATCAGTGGTGACACCCCTAATGAATGTATATCCTCGTTGGATACACGGTTATGCCACAAGATGGTATAATGGATCCAACTTCCCTAGATTGATGGATCTCATACATCTGGACTGTTAAGTGAAAGTGAAAACAAAGAGGAGATCAATTCTTCTCCATGATAGTCTGTATAAGCATAGCACATACATTGCATATATTCTATTTCTTGCTGAGATTTGGCTCATGGTATTACCCGTAATGCAGGTAAATGTTATTAACATGAAAGGAGAACGCATTGCTTGATGAAATCTTGGGTTATCAACTGGAGTAGACCTGATAAGTTATGACTCAAGTAAAATTGGTTATTTTAAATTATGGTTTCATTCAATAAATGGTTTGTATAATATGGACTATATTTTAAATGGTTTGTATAATATAGACTGTATTTTTAAATTGTTTAAAATTATGATTTGAATTTATTCTGCTAATTAACTTTGATTTCCTACTTAACACGCGTTTTGAAAAGATTAAAAGAAAATTTTAAATTTTCCATAAAATTGAAAGAAATAAAAATGATTTTATAATACAGGGCGTTACATAGAAGTTCTATTGCGGTTTGAATGTATGATATTGCTACTGTGTTTATATTTTGGAGTGTCATGCTATGTGGAGAAATATTGGCTACTGTAAACATGTTTAGACAATTATGTTCTGTGGTGAGAATAAATATAGAGAAAGTGGAGGGTATTGTTGTGTAAGTTCATGAGGTGTTGTTGACGTTGATAGTTTTTGAAATATACTTTGATACTGCTGTTGGGTAGGAACATACTATGCTACTGTGTTTGATTTAAAGTGAATGAATTATATTGTGGTATGTTTAATAGAAGTTAAGTTGTGATCATGTTTTATTATAGATGTTCATAATAGTAAGGATAAAACAATTACTTTATAAAACTTCTATTGTGTTTGATAAACTATTGTCTCTTATGTCTACTACTTTGATAAGGATAGTATCAGGTGATTTGGATTGCTCTCTTGTGTAATTTGATATGTTGATAGACTAGGTGTAATTGATCGTACTGTTGTTCGATGATGATTATTTAAATGCTTTATTGATTATGCTTTAAGATTGTTTAACTATATGTTAGAACATATTAAGTTGTGTGCATTCATACTCATGCATTATAGTTTTTGAAAATGATACGAAAATGATTTTATACATTGTTTTTGAAAATGGTAAATGGATGCTCGTACATATTGAGTGGATGTGTTCTGAGTTAGTTGTATGAGACACTAGTTTAAGAAGAACAAATTCGTGAGGACTGATCATCCAAGCGGAAAACATTCATTTGGGATGTATGATTATTCATTGTATCATTAAAGGAAAATGGAATTAAACGGAATAAATGTAAATAGTCATTAGAGGTTGGGAAGATTAGTGACAGTGATGCTTGAGAGAACTATGAGATGATGTATCTCTTCCCACGTAGGGATGTAGTGACGGTTTTGCCCAGACTAGATCCCGAGGATGTATCTTTTTTCTTCCGCAAGAAAATCTCCATCGTCTTGAACTACTGGAACTAAGATTAAAGAACATAGGAGATGAGTTCTTTTATGAAAAAACAAAAACTGCATACACATGTTTTATAAAAGTTACATAGCTTGAGCATTACATATTTACTATCTCTTACTGAGTGTTAGACTCATAGTTTAAGTCTTATGATGTAGGTATGTGTGATAACGAGAAAATGAGCAGTTGATGAAGGATTTGCGTGTTGCAAACTTTGTGGCTGACTAAGCTAATGATTTAAAGAAAAAAAAGGTTTTTGATTTGTAAAAGTAAATTTATTTATGCATTTTAATTAATTTCAATTAATTTTTCAAATACAAAGTCTTCCGTTGGGAAATGTAAAAGTTTTAAATTTATACGGGAAAATGTCTTTCAAATTATACTTTTAAAATGTTCGAAAAACGGGATGTTACATATAATGTTTTAGATGTCAGATGATTTAAAATTGTTTTATTGTTCATGGAAGAATCATAACTTGTCTGTATTTTTCCACGAAGAAGACAATAGATTTGTTCTATATCTATGGAGAAAAGTCATATTTCCTTTTAGGAAAGTAATCTTTCACGAGTCTTATTTCAAGGATCACTTTTGCAGCGAAAAGACAATGTTGTTTAACGGAAAATGTAATCACAATGTTTGCTTCATTCTTTTTTCATAGTTAAGTGTATTATTTGTTAACGAAAATTATTTAGTAGTTAACTGTCATTGATTTTATAGTATAGTGGTTGTTTTGTTAATTTCTCAAAATTTTTCCATTATTTCCTTTAAGAAAATTGCAGGGTCGCCTATGTATTGGCGAGTGACTTGAGGGAAGACCCAGGTTCGAAAGAGGGTCGAACTCGAATAAAGAACCCATTCGCTCTGTCGATCGATCTCACGAGGCTTGATCTCTCCAAATCAATGAGTCTCTTCGGTCTAGGAAGGTATTGAGCTTTTCAGGTTGTTTAACTCTTGATGTTGGCGATGTCGAACATTCAATTGCGTTTAGATGAGATCCACGCATTTGGGTATTATTTTCGGATAATTTTGGGAGTATCATAATTATTTTGTGTTTTCGTTCTATTCTTATCTGATCATAATTATTATCTGAGTTTCGTTACGGGAAAATTGATGAGAGGATCCATGCAAGACAGCTGAATATGAAGATGACCAGGGCTCTAGAATTTTCAACTGTCTTCGGAGACTGCGTAGGTTTAATTGTAGAGGAGTGTTACTTTCATGTGGTCAATGTATTGATGATTAAGTTAATATATCTTTAATAAATTGTTGATAGAAGTGGAATATTTGGGGGCTGACCGCTGAAATTTCCTCATGAATGTTTCTATAAAATGGTCTGTTAATTATATTACTTGAGATATTTTGTTTGGCATGGCGCAGTAGTTATACTCAATAACTTTTCTCAAACTTATAATTCTTCTTTGTTAGATTCTCAATGTCCATTCTCAATTCTTTGAACTGTCTTATTCTGCATTTCCATTCTCAAACTTATATTTCTTCTTATTCTTGAACTGCATTATTTGATTGGTTATGGTGAACCAGAACATAGTGACGTGATAGTTCTGTACCAAGGAAGCCTTCATGATATTGATAGGGAACTGATGGAGAGATTGAGTTGACATTCTGATATTATGCTAATTTTAATGCAAGTCTTGAGTTTCACTGCAATGAGCTTTCATGCTTACGCACTTGATCCTAAAGTGAATTTGTCATAATGGTTTGTATATAATGCTATTGCCATGATTTTGACATTTTTTCTAATAAAGTCCACTTCCTACAATTGTATTGCAGCAGAAATCAAAAGACATTTCGCCCCAAAAAAAGTGCACCCTCGGGGAGTAAGGTTTGTGTTCCTTGTGACATATTTAACTTTTTGGCATTTCTCTTTGACTGTTTAACGCTTGTGATGCTCTTAGTTTTTAGTAATGTTTCTTCTTTATTGTTTTAGTAGCCATTGGTAAAATCAATTTGATGGCACTAGAGATATTTTTTTTCCCATTTAACTATCGTAATTTATGTAGAGAAGGATTTTTTTTGCCAATCTTATTATTGTTGTTGCACTAATCTTCTTTGCTTATCATTGTTGTTTTCCTGCTATTTGAGTAACATGACCATTGAAGCTGAAAAAAAAAATTAAAGAAATAATCAGCAATCATGCATTTAAACATAAATTGAAAATCATACTGGTGCAGCAAAACATTTGTTTCGAAATCGAAACTGAAAAGTAAAGAAACAACATAAAAATAATTATCAAAACAAAGATAATTTGTACTAATT
The DNA here is from genome assembly GCA_022433065.1 of Begonia loranthoides. NCBI lineage: Eukaryota > Viridiplantae > Streptophyta > Magnoliopsida > Cucurbitales > Begoniaceae > Begonia > Begonia loranthoides. Next base: position 13,853,354 of record CM039486.1, on the reverse strand, counting down.
GTCAAAAATCATTTTTCAACTATTACAATAAACTATTTTATTTTGTTTTTTCAATAATAAAAAAAATCATGATAAGAAACTAATAAATTAATTAATTAAGAAACTAAAAGAAATAAGAAATTGATGAGCATCATAATAGTCTATACCAATAACATCAACAAAAACACAACGAAATGAAATAAATGACACAAGTCCGGCGAAACACAGACCCGAAAAATACCATGACACTCAAAAAGTAGATTACTCCATAGAGTAATTTGCTGTAAACAATATTCGATATCCCTCTCTTCCCCCATTCTTCCTATTTATAATATATTTTCCTCCAAATCACGTACAAATCACCCCCTAACAAACATGCCACCTCACAGTATTATTTCTGAGACTACCCGTATCATTCATTACTCAATAGAAACTTAAGTAAAATTAGAAATAAAATTAGAGAGTAATTAAAATAGGAAGCTAATAAAATAGAAATTAAGCAGAATAGGAAATTAAATTGATGCAGGCTTGGATCACGGATTAGAGACTAATTATGTGCTGCATCACATACACGTGCAATCATACTTTTTGATGCATTCTTTAAAATAAAATTTTGTATGCAAAGTTGATCAAAGCTTTCACATGTGTGGTTGGGTTGTAAAATTTTATTTGTCATCCCTTCATCACAACTTTGATCTAGATCTTCTTCAATATTTGTGCTTGTTAAGGTTTCACAGCTTTACTAAAATTATCAAAATTAGTTGACTTTGAGTATTTCATTTTGCTGAGAAGAACAATATTGCAGTCTTGTAATTTTGATGAAACCAGCAGTTTGTTGTACTTGTAATGACAAGTGTAAGACACAGGATAGAGAAAGTTATCTGAATTCTCATTTCTATATGATAGATAATTCATTTGTGTGTCTGACGTGAAATTTACTCTCATATACATATTGATTTGTTACTTCCATTCAATTACAGGGGGCTCAATTTAGAAAGCACATTGATGCTACGTTAGGTAGTGGTAACCTAAGGGAAGCAGTAAGACTTCCAACCGGGGAAGATTTGAATGAATGGCTGGCAGTGAACAGTAACTCATTTCCTTACTTTCATTATTTTGTCTCTTCTTTTTCTCATCTTTTTTTTTTCAATTTTACATCTTAGCAATATCTCAAGTGTTCAAAGACATAACATTGATTTATATTGCAATAACTTTGAGAGTAATGTAATCCCTTTTAGTTTTAACGCTAAAATAGGTTTTTTTTTTTGGTTTTAGTTGATTTAAAAAGTTTATGCCATATATAATGCATTTCTGAAATTTTTCTGATGTTCTAAATTCATTTCAGCTGTCGATTTCTTCAACCAGGTGAATTTGTTGTATGGTACTCTGACAGAGTTTTGTACTCCTGATAATTGTCCTACAATGACCGCAGGCCCCAAGTATGTAAAAGACTACACTTTTGTTTCGTAATGAATTAGCATCAGTAGAATTATGATGGTCTGTCTTGTTTATGGTATCGCATTTCCAAGTTAGGGATGGTCCTAGAGGTTGCAAGTGGATGAGTGTTCCTAGAAAGTTTTGCATACTATGCATTTGTTTCTTTAAAGTTTACTTTTAGAAACCACTGCAATTTGCTGAGGCCATAAATTCTGCAAATTCTAAATGTATGCAATGTGTGAAAAAAATTCACATTTTCATTAATATTCTAAATGCAATTTACGCAAAGATATGGAAAGAATATTGTTGAAAGTAGAAATAATCTAACCTAGTGATGAAAATAAATGCTCCTTATCTAAGAAAAAATATGCCAATGGCTAAACTGAAAGAATACAGCTTTCCGTGATAGGCACTGTTTAAGTAAGGTTACAATCTGCAATTTATAAAGAATAAGATACAAAGGAAGAAACTATAGATTATGATTTCTTTTTGGCTTAATTATGTGAATCATTTCGTTCATTCTCAGCACGCAATTTTATTTACAACACATTGGGCTGTCAAAACTACTTCAAATCTCTATTTAAGTTACATTCTTTGATAATGTTAAAATCATTGAAGACGATGCTTTTCTAATGCTTTCTTTTAAAAATTTTTTTAATAAAGATGTGTCCAACACACTTTTGGTATACGTACTGGATCAGAGATTCACAAATGGCTTTCCTCTTCCTTGACTATGTTTTTAGCAAAATCTTTGTTTCTAAATCTCACTTGCACAATCCTCACAATTCTCTTGTTATGGTTTTATTTGAAAGAAAGGAGTTCCTACCAAGGTTCAAGAGTTTGGTTGGCTCTTAGTTGGGGGAAAATTATATATTGCTAAAAATGCAATGCAACAATTCACACATTATGCTATGCCCAAGATGTTTCTTGTTTGTAAAGGTCACAAAGAAACTCACATTCACATTGTGTTTCAATTTAAGATCAAGTAATTGGGCAGCTCATTTGGTCCATAACGACATTTTTTAATGATGTTTTGGATTTTGATGTTGGCATCTGAAACTTAAAAACTTGAAGTGATCAGGTGGTTGAAGGTTCTTAGATGACTTCCACATTAATGTAATTGTGAGATCACCCTCATGTAAAGCCTGTTTTTTACCTAAAATAGGGAGAGAAATATAGTAACCCATTTTACTGTGGACCAAATGATTGGGTCCATTGGCACATCAACGAGCATAGTTAAGAAGAATTTTCCCTCAAAGGAATATTGATTTGCCTTTCAATCTTCGCATCTAACTCATGATCTTGATGTTCCTTAAGTTTTGAGTAGGACAATTATTACCAACAAACCCATCCACAAGGATATAACATCAAAAACTTAAACATCAAGCCCCGCTTCGTTTGACGTAGGGATTGAAAGCATAGTTAAAGAACTACCCTTGAAAGAAGAGGAGCAATTTAAAGAAGAGATTATTTATGCCCATGATAGGCCTCTTCTCATGGTGGATTGAAAGTTCATAACAACCCAAGAGAGAGATGAATAAAGTGTTGAATTATCAATCCATATGATAAGTTGAAGTTTGTCAACTTGACTCCCAACACACTTAAAGAAAAAGAAAATGTGTTGAGTCTTAGAGAGAAAGTGATGGCTAAACCATACCATTTACTTTTAGACAAAGGGAGAGGAAATGAAATAGTATTCCTTGATAGGGAGATTCTTGAAGATGACTCGGATTTGAAGACAAAACTTCGAGATGATGATGTGCCAACAAATCTAGTCATTTGGTTCAAGGTAAAAAGGGGTGACTAATGTTTGTTTCTTAATACATTTTTCAGGTAAATAAGGCTTATTGCTTGGAGGTGATCTTGTCACACCCTAACTTTAAAAACCATTCATTTACTCTAAATTCGTGTACAATTTTTTTTAAACAATATGACATGCTCTTGATAAGTGTTTGCATGATAGAAAATTTTTCTTTAAATAAACACAATTCCATTATAGTTTATTACATAAGGATATATTCCTTTCATTTTGGTGTAAACATACATCCTTGCAATCGAAGTTCACAATGTATTTCATCATTACATTCATCAATAGGTCAAAACACATGTAAAAGTAAATTTTCTGGCATAAAACCGAAATCAACAAAACACATATACTAAGTTTAAATCCTTTATACCAAAATACATTATGTAAACTATCCAGTCCAAATAGCTATAACAACGACATGCACTCATCTATGAAAATACTTTGTGAAATGCATTTTTCATTCATATTGATATATAGGAGTACTATCAACAATTTCCTCACCCATATCACAATATTCAAATATGAGTTTAACACTTAATAAGTAATGTTTAAATGATATAAACATGATATGCACTTTTATAAAAATGTGCAATTTTAGTCTTTCTTTTGTTTTTTTTTTTCTTTCACGTTACAGTATATCATTGTGGGGTAACAGTTTAGAGAAGAGTAGATATTATTTGGTCGACCTCATATAAGACTGTTTGAACTCGAACCCTGCCCACACAAAGCCTCTTTACGTATTTTCATTTCGTCTTTAGTCTTTCAGCATGAAATCTTATTGCATAAAAATCTTCTCATGATGCATGTGGAATGATTGTGTTCATACTTGTAACGGTCATTCAATCATATTAATATCACATGTATCATAGCATGTTCTCAAACAATATCACAACATGTCATCTAACAATATTACATATATCACAACATATCAATATCACATGTATTGTAGCATGCCCTCAAACAATATTACTACATATATTTCAGCACCTTGACAAAAAATTTTACCTTAGCACCTTGTGATGTAGGCCACCAAGCCAAACATATGCACATATTACTTATCTTGGTATCTTAGTACAATTCACAACAATCTTTTTCAATTATCTCTTTTATTTGATAAACCTGAAACACATCAAAGTCCATCATTAGCTAATAATCATATACACATACATTAAAACATGCATAACTTCTAATGTACATGTCAAAATCCAATGATTCTAGAACCTATAGTTCTTGAAGATAGTGTATGTTAACATATAAAAATCAGTTTGGATATATAACCACATATTCTTTGGATATAATACACTTATCCATACTATTTTTGAATTGAATTCCAGGTTATACTTCACTTTATTCTCAACTTCAAAAATTCATAACTCATAGTATATATATTCAAATGCTCTAATTCCAAAGCCTCTAATTCCCTTAACATGTCTACTCAAACATACCAAAATAGGTTAACAATTGAACACTAATAAGGTAGGCTAATAACTTTAAAATCAAAATTGTCTAGAATTTCTCAATTTTAACCAAACTTGATAATATGTGTTCATACATGAGTACATTGATAAATCTTTCTCCCCATAACCACAAGCATGCTCTTAGGACATCGTCATATACTTTTTAAACAAAAAGGTTGAACATAAAACCCAAATTTCACGACCCTCACTTGACCATTTATAATATTACATAAAAATGCTCCAAATCACCATTTCATTCAGGGGCAACCTGTCTTGTGAAGACAATGATGAACCACGTGAGGGTCCGACCTATACTAGTTGGGGGTGCACAATCTCATATCGCTTGAGACAGTGAAAAATATATGGTTTATTAATAGAGTTCTTCTTCCTACCTAATACGATGTGTTTTGGGATAACTCTAAGAACAAAACGGTGTGAGTTTCGACCTAAAGCTGACAATATTGTACTAGGAGCATTGAGAATGTTACAAATAGTATTAGAGTCAAAACCCCACTGGGAGTGTGGCCAATGAGGACGTTGGACTCCCAAAGGAGAGGAGATTATGGCAGCTCGCCTTGTACAGATAAGGATGACTTAATTGAGTGTTCGGGCTATACTAGTGGAGGTGTACAATTCTACATTGCTTGAAAGAGTGGAAAATATATGGTTTATAAGTAGAGTTTTCCTCTTTAACTAATACAACGCGGTGTGGGCTAACTCCAAGAAGAAAACCGTGCGGGTTTCAACTCAAAGCAGACAATATTGTACTGAGAGGACTAAGGACATTACACATTCCAACCAAACTTTAAGATTTACTTAAATCTAAAAGAGAAACTCAAGCTTTCTTTCAAAGAGTAGAGAGAAAGTTGCAATTTCATGGGTTTCTTTAGCATTCTAATGAAAATGAATTAACTAAGACTTTGTTAAGTGTGAGGTGGAAGAAACTCATGAGGTGTTATGTGTTTGACACCATGAGTCATCAACCATATTGAGGTGTCAAAATCCTGAAGTGTGTCTCGCCATAATCTGTATAATATATAATAAATTTAATCATTAAAACATGCTACTTTATCAGTTAAAATCAACAACCTTTTGACCTCCAAGCTTCTGCACATAACTCGTAGACACCACGGTTGCCCACACTATTTTTCAAAAATAATTTACAATCGGGATATCCATTCCTCCTTAGAGGAGTTTATAGTTTGGACGCCCATTCTTTGGAAGAGTTTATAGCTCGGACGTCTACCCACATTCTGAGGGCGTCCACAACCGATTTTCAGTATTTTCGAAAATAATTTACAATCCATACGAGAGGAGTTTATAGTCCAGACGCCCACTCCCAAGAGAAGTTTATGTTCTGGACGTCTGCCCACATTGTGAGGGTGTCCGCAACAAATTTCAACCCTTCGATTTCCATACCAAACACACTTAACCCTTAGAAATTACTCAAAAATCACCAATCTATTAACATCATCATCTTAACACAAAACAACAATAACAACGATCACATTTAAACACAACATGCTTTTCTAGCATATGACCTAAACACATGGATGTTACAGATCTCATACTCACATTAATGAAAAAGTTATCCAAGAACATTCAATCACTTGAAGTTTTTGAGGTTGAGGTGTCGAAAGTACAAATAGAAGCACAAGCTATTGAGGGCATCAAGATCATATTTTAAGAGGAGCAATGGAGATAATGTCAATGGACCAAAGCATTTAAACCACTTACACGATTCAACAAAAGTTTTTAAGATTTTGGAGACATTTCAGTTTTTTCGAAATTCTTACCTCTGAATAGTATTTGGTAATTTTAGCATCCTTGCAAGTTTCAAATGAGAAATTGATCTATACATAGTTTAAAGGCAACATTTTAAGCTTTCCATAATGAGGTTCATTCTAAAATTTAGAGTTCATTTGCTATGTCAAAAAGACGGCAAATAGCAACATTCAAACCATCAAGACCTTATTCACAATTTTCATTAAAGTTTATTTAATTTTAATTTATTTTGTTTTAAGGTTAAAATACAAATTAAACCTTGAACTTTGGGATCCATTTAACTTAAAACCGTAATTTTTTTTGAACAAAATGAAAGTCAAACTTTTTTTAAAACAAAATGAACCTTAACTTTGCATTGTGAATAACATGAACCTTAAATCGATTTTTTCAATTTTACTCGGTTTGGTTCTGGTTTTATATTTTTTCAGTTTGAATTAGTTTGGAATCAATTTTGGGGCCGTTTTAGTTAGTTTAAAATTAGTTTGGACCTATTTTGGTCGATTTTGTTTGGTTATTTGAAATTTTAAAAATTATAATTAAAAAATATATAAATATTATAATTCTTGTTAGGTTTGGTTACAATCAGAGCAAAACCGAGAAGTTTTAATTTGTTTATAGTAGTTCGAGTTTCATTTTGTTAAAAGAAAAAGTTCAAGATTTAAGTTGAACAAATCTTAAAGTTTGAGGTTTATTTTGTTGAAAAAATGTGGATTTTAAGTTGCATGAACCTCTAAAGTTTAAGGTTTAGTTTGTACTTTATCTTTGTTTTAATTATCATTTTAAGTTAATTACAATTTTGCCACTAACAAGGTACTCTTATTATCGGCTAGGATTTGAGGAAATCTTAACTCGTTTACGTTTTAAAAGACACGATACATGTTTGGATATTAGAAATTGAGTTATTTAGTTGTCTTGCGAATTGGATTTAGACCGTGAGTGGCTATAGAGCATCAATTGGTTAAACTTTGTGTCTCTGAATTTTCGGTTTGATCCATGGAGACCAAATCCATACTTTTGCAAATTTGGTGATTCGACATTAGTGTGATAACATAATCCATGGAAAATTGCATAAATAACTAGAATTTGGCATCTTTCACCCAACAACGAATAATTTGAACCAAAATTTCCGGATAGAGGGGGTTTGTTGTTTGACTTGTCTTGTTGCACATTAGTTGGGCTTGCAAAGTTGTGGATTGCGTTATAGAGGGAGAACCCAAATTTAAGTGGGTGGTTTGTGTTGGGAATTCAATGGACTAGATTCTAGAGGAAGAGCTCATAACTGAATGGGGGAAACTGAATTATGCTCTGGGTTTAAAGTCAGATTATTTAGTTGGTCTGACTGAATATTCAGTGGATTGGATTGTGGAGGAAGAGTGGATTGGATTGTGAAGGAAGAAAGTAGATTTGGATAGGAAGAATTAAAGTGTGCTATGGACTAAAAATTTAGGCTTAAAGAATACATATCCATCCAATACCCACTTTGGCTTATTTGTAAAGATACAGATAAATGTATCTTGATATACACATGGCATTAGTTGCTTTATTTTGTTTGAGATAGGAGAAAATTAAGGAGGAGCCATAGGACGTAAAGATCAACTTACAACTTTGACGATAATGTCAATTTTGCGAAGGGGAGGAGTGATGTTGATAGCGAAATTAGTTGAAAGGAGGAGTGGACCAATAATTGTTTGGTCGTGGGTTGTATGTGGGGAGGAATGTGTAATAGGCTGGAAAGAGTAGTACAAAGAGAAAGGGGAGAAGGTAAGAAATGGTAATTAATATGGGTATTGATACATTAATTTCACACTCTGATGTGATGTTGATAGAATTATTATAGTATAATATACATATTTATAATAATATCTTATGTAAATCAATGAGTGAATTACATGCACACGTGTGAAATTAGATTGTAATTCATAATATTATTCTATTAATATTGATAGTCATTTACGGAATTGTTTTGCATTTAGGAATAGATTAATTTTTTAATCTTGTGATAGTTCATTTCAGGTTCACCATGCATAAATCTGAATAATTTAGGAATTACTTTTTTGCTATCATCACTTCTAATTAAGTAGATATACTTGCTTCCTTATGCTAGTTTAATCTATTTGATTTGATTTGATTTGATTTATATTCTCCTTATACCCACTTCTTCTATTTAATGAATTTTGGTTTCCAATAAAAAAACCATTGTAGTTGTTTGTTTAACAAGTTTTAAATGATAAAAAGTTTTTGTTTGAATGCCTCCAGTTAGGAAATGTTTTACCAGAACTGTTTCTGTCTCTACGTAAGCTGTGTGAGAAAAAAACTTATTTGCATAACCTTCTTCAATTGATTTTGATGTTTTTTTTTCTTGGAATCCCTTATCAGGATTATATCAACATTCACAAATATACATCAGTATAATAGTCTTTTGAGCTTATACTTCAAGTTAGGATTTATACTTCCAATTTTCAAATTTTATAACCTTTAGATTCATGCATTTTTATTTATTTATAGATCTGTGTTAATCATTCTCTCCAAGTCACAAAATGTTTGCATAGTTGGGTGGTTTTTTCCCATATCGATGACATGGACAGTTTGCTTACTTCTTATTGTTGTTATTTGATGATATGCAAATTTGTATAACATATAGGACAATATTTAGTATTTTCTGCTCATTTTGCAATGAAGGATATGACACGTGCCTACAAGCACCATTATTTGATTGCATGTCTTTATAAAGTATATCATTACTTGGAGTCCATTAACTTAATAAGTCGTTAAATTTCTAATTTTCCCAAGAGTCTTGGTTTTGTTTTTTTTATTCCTCCCTTGCAAAAGCGTAATTAAAAAGAATTTACAACACAATCATGTAATGCAAAGGGTCTCTTAAAAATGCTGCACTTAAACTTCCCCACTAAACTTGCACTGGATCATAGTAGGACTATTTATTTCTTTACGAATCATACAGAAAGGACAGCAACTTGATTAATATACCATTGAGAGGTTTCTTTTTTGGTAGAGTCATCTGTGTAAACCTTCACCTTTATCAAAATCCATGAGTACACTTGTATCTTGTTTGGAACTTCTTTCTTTCAAATAAGATCGAAGTATGAAAGTCAATGGATAGGTGAGATGAAATAAGATGGAGAAGAAAGCTTTTGAGGAGAAATTACAAAGGAGAAGGAACTTATTATTGTAGTTTTATAGTTTCACACACAATATTAGCTTAATAATACTCAAAATAGACAATCAGGAAACTTTTTTACAATTCACAAAACCAAAGTACATTCAAGAGGCTTTGTAAGCTTTTTCAAAATGATTTCAGGATCCCACTACATTTGCTTACTTAAATAAAGCAACTAATAGAATACTAAAAGACTTAGATATAAATGTATAGAAATACTAAAAGACATTTGTTCTAGAAATATTAACAAATTATTTAAAACTACTAAAAGACACATAAATTTAATTCACCTTTTTGTTTTTCTGTGCATAAGTAAACTTCAGAGGTTGTGGCGTATACCTTATTAACATTTTACCGAAGATTCCCTTCCTGAATGAGAATGTGGTAGGACCGTAGTAAAAGTTTGAGTCTTCAACTACCTCTCAAAGTTTGGTTTGGTCTGTAAGAGGAAGTAATAGAAGATGTTTCTGAGAAGAAAATCAGATTTACTAGTGATTGGTGACATAACAGAGTGATTGATCCATTTGTCTTCCCAAAAGCAAACCAAGATTTCATTCTAAATCTCATATGCAATCTGAAAAAAAAAAATGTAATAACCATGAGAAATATGTTTCCTAGGACCTCATCAAGAGATGTTAACAAGTATTGTTGACCAACCAAATGCATTAATATGATATTTGCTTTCTAATGCTCGAGTCTTATAGTCTATCACCGTTTATTAGAAACCTCTTTGATTGTTAACCAAATAATACTTTGTTGTTTCTATTTTAGAAGTTACCAGTGCTGTGGAGTTGATTGCATGACTCCACCGAACTAATAATGGTTTACTCCCTTCCTTGCTAGTTATATACCTCCTGAAGAAGTCTTGCATTAAGTTGTTATAAGTGTTTGCCATCATGAGAGGTTATTTAGGAAGAAAAAGCCGCTTTGATAGGAGTGAGTCTAATTCCAGACAATCAACATTTCTTCCATCCTTCCAACTTTGGTACTACCTTGTTAATCACTGGATGCCAAAAGTGCTGGAAAGTGGATTTCCACCTAGTGGCAAACGTAAGTTGGTCAATGGCTCCTACATCTTGTCAAGCTTGCATGTTTGTCTAGTGTCATATCATCAATGTACGCCTCATGTAATTCTTATTGGGGTTCAATTTAAGTCTAGGTAGAAGGAAAAATCTTCACTGCATCAACCATATTTTGAAACCTGCTTATCATTAGTACAAAAAATAAAGGGATATGTGGACTGTTGCTTTGTCAATTCAAGTCTGATAAGTTTTTTCCTAACTACCAAATTGACGTGGACAAATGTTTTGCAGGTATAAGTATATGTGGGCCGACGGTGTACAAATTAAAAAACCCATTGAAGTTTCTGCTCCAAAATACGTTGAATATTTAATGGATTGGATTGAGTCTCAGCTTGATGACGAATCCATATTTCCTCAAAAGCTTGGTAGCTTCTTATGAGAGTTGTTTACACATTCTTGGTTTATCATCATATTGAAAATTTTTGAACTTTAATTTGATGTTTTAGGCTCACCGTTTCCTCCCAACTTTCGTGAGGTCGTGAAGACAATTTTCAAAAGACTGTTCCGCGTTTATGCTCACATATATCATTCTCACTTCCAGAAAATTGTCAGCCTCAAGGAGGAGGCACATTTAAATACATGCTTCAAGCATTTCATTCTTTTCACTAATGTAAGTTCACTTTTACAATTTTTTTTCTTGATTAAGATTTTTTCTTCTACTCCGTCAATGTTTAATTTGTCCTTGTATCATGGTTTGGTTGCATTAAAAATTATATATTGTTTATATCAAATGGCCATTAATATTACAATTGTATATTCTGTCTATGTATAAGATATATAATTGGGTTGGGAAGAGTGTCTTTTTTGACTTATATTGAACCTCACGCCGTCGATAAAATGCTTAAATTAATTGGTCATTGGTACCTGCCAAAGGATGATCTCAGTGTTTTAATGGGCACTGTTGTAATGTGGTAATACGTCATTGGCCATTCCTCTCATTGTAATTAATGATGGTTGTATTTTTTACTTGAGATTAGCTGATCAAAGCACTAGCCAAGCGAAGATATTGCTTGTAATTAAGCTCTGTAAATTACTCTAGAAATGTAAAATCTCTTTTGATTACGTCCGCAGACAGTAGTTTTAACAATTTATTTCCTGTTTTAGGAATTTGGATTAATTGACAAGAGGGAGCTGGCTCCTCTTCAAGAGCTGATAGAACCCATTGTTGTCACTTATTAAGCAGCTTCATCGGTGGGTCAACGGGGGGTGAACTAACCCCGGGACTTTCCATCTCTAAGTTTCTGCCATGTTTGTTTGGGGATTGCGTTTTTTATGTATCTTTAACTGTAATTTGAAGACTCTCATGGAACAAGAACAACGCAACTGATTGGCCATGATGTGTCTGCCATACTGCTTAGTGCTTTGCTGATTGTAATTATAAATTATCCAAAAAACATATTTTGGTATGTAATGTATGTACATAACGAATTTTTACATTTGAAATTTGAACATTTTCGTATTCAATGGGCCTTCCCCTGGACTGAGGTCGGTCGGGCCTGGATTAGCCAACCCTGCTGTTGCCGCCCTACCAACGCCTTCACGAATGGAAAGCATGCCGCGCCTTCATTTTGAAACTACACTTTTATTTTTATTTTAAAATTAATTTGTATTAGAAGTATTGTGTTATTATTTGGTGCAATTTTTTTTTTAAATTGTTTTGTATTTCTGTTTTTTCGAATTGTTTTGGTAATAGAAAAACAAAAAAAAAAAAAAAACACTTGTTTCATTGATTCAAGTCAAGAAAAAATTGAATCACTACAATACAAGTACATTCTAGGGAAAATGACAAATCAACCATCGTGGTTTGCGGTCAATGACAAGTCAACCACTGTGGTATGTTTTCTAACAAGTTAACCACCAACGTATGTGAAAATGACAAATGCACCATCGCTGTCCGTTAAAAAAAGTTGATGGCTCCACAATGTATGCCTGGACGCCGCGGCGTCCAGGCACTTTTGGCCCGTCCAGGCACTTTTTGGCCTGGACGCCGAATCGTCCAGGCAACGCAGCGTCCAGGCAATTTACATCCAGGCCATTTGCGTCCCTCTGTTAATTCAACAGAATACATAATCCCAGCAGTCTGCGATATTCGCATGTATTCTGTCGTTTTCCCTTTATTAGCTAACCCTAGAGAAGTCTGAGCGGCGCTGAAGCGAGTAGAGAAAGGGATTTTGGAAAAGTTGAAGAATTTGTTGAAAAAAATGGCATCTTGGAGTGTTGCAGAAGCTGGTATTAACCGTGAAGCTCAAGTGGGCCCTTGAGAGACATTATTGGCCAATGAGGAGGTACGTGGCCTTGGAAACGAAGTTGCTATTATTTTGCATTCTGTCTCAGCAAATTTAAACGAAGAGGACGATGAGGAACTCCGATCAGCATGCCAATCCACTAGTGATGAAGAGATGGACATGGTAGAGAGTAGACTGAGACGCAAACCAGAAGCAGAGTGCACATTTGTTGGTATGGGGCTTGCCAAAAAATATAGTTCCTTGAATAAAATTAGAGAAGAAATTGTTGATTATGCAATGAATAATGGGTACGGGATAAAATTCACCCACTGTGATGCGCATCGATTGAGAGCTGCTTGTCAAGAAGGGTGCATGTGGCGGCTGCACGCCTCACAAATAAAAAATGAAATGACGTTTCAAATAAAGATGTACAACGACGTTCACACATGCTCCAGACAGATGGAAAGCTGCCATGCCGCGGCGTCCAGGCCAAAATTTTTTGGAAAAGTTGAAGAATTTGGGCGAAATTTAGGTATATATTTTCTTTTTTCTTTGTTTTTAATTCAAAATCATTGGCGTCCAGGCATACATTGTGGGGCCATCAGCTTTTTTTAACGGACAGCGATGGTGCATTTGTCATTTTCACATACGTTGGTGGTTAACTTGTTAGAAAACATACCACAGTGGTTGACTTGTCATTGACCACAAACCACGATGGTTGATTTGTCATTTTCCCTACATTCTAACTAGATTGATAATTCATTCAATTGTCAATTATGTGAAATTTCTTAATTATATAAATTATACATTATAATTGAATATATCCTTAGAGAGCTATATGCTTCCAAATTTGTTTTACATATGTTGATATTGTCGATATCTCATGCAATCTGTTTCAATCGAGCATTGTCTTGCATCCTCTTGCTAGAAAGCTCTTAGTTCTTCAAGCATATTAGTATCTGGTCTGTCTTCGGTAGTGATCTACTTCTCATATCCGAAAGCACTTTAACCCCTGGACTAAAAATTGATTCCAACGCAACTGTTGATACCGGCACGATAAGTATGTCTCAGGCCATAATAGAAAACACTGGAAAATTCGCAAGTGAATTTTTAAAAAATGATTAGAAGAACTAAAACTAAGAGCAAATATTTAAAGATGAAGAAGAAGAATCTACTCTATCAATACCAATGTTTTGTTTATAAATAGAATAAATGTCATTTAATTTAATATTTAAAGAATATAAAACTTTTTGCACCTTAAATTGGTCATGCTAATAAATTAAATGTAACCAAAGTTCTCCAGCCGCTTTCTAATATATAGAATTAATAAGCAAACCTAATAAAAATATAATATGCAACTCTTGGTCATTAAATTTGTCTTTCATGTTTTTCAATTATAATTTTAAATATACTTAAATTGAAAGATAGCATTCATGTAACAAATGATAGTGAATTATATAAGAGCGTCTTATATGCTAGGACTATAAATCATGCAAAATATATTTGTAGAAGTATCAAAAGTTTTGAGAAAATCTCTAACTATTTTGGCATACATCCCATTAATTTGACAAATGCTTGTTGTGGTTAGATGAACGACAAATTACTTCATAAAACCTATTTTAGCTAGGTGGGCAAAGATATACGAAGAAGTTAAATGAACGGTAAGTTAATGCTGCATCTTACCATCTTGGCACACACCGATTCTTAGTGCACATGGACATTCTATGCTTTTAATAATGAAATTGATAATTTGGTTTGCGTTTATAATGCACATATGCATGATATGGTTGTAATTGAATTGATAAATTTGTTTGCGTTTGTAATGAACATGTACATGATATGGTTGTAATGGAATTGATAATTTGGTTATTGATGATGAATGGAAATCTATTAGTATGAAAATGTAAATTTAGACAAAGTGGAATTGAGACAGATTAGAAACAGAGTAAGTGTAATTGCGAAATTGAGCCTGACATTCCACTGTAGAATTATGATGTTCCACCGAGGAATGCTGACATTCCATCAAGGAATTCTGATGTTTCGCTGTGGAATGTCAACTTTCCATGGTGGAACGTTAGCATTCCTCTACCTTATATATTTCGGTGTTATGCACAAGTTGCTTAAATTGTTGCAATTAACATGTGAGTTGTTTGTTGATGATGAATGAAATAGTTTGAGTCAAAGTTTCTTTCCAAAAATGAAAATTTTGCAAGTGTTTCCCTTGTTTTAGTCTATCCCCCCTGTGGTATTATCAAAACCAGAAATCTAAACAGATATTTTCCAAACAGATATTATTCACGTAAACATAAAAATAAACATATATTACCCTAGTACACTAAATAAACATAAATCTATAAAGCGACATTGAATTTTTTATTATATACAACAAAATAAGTATCTCAATTTGTATCTCTACACATCTCACCTACACTAAGCCACTTTCTTGCAAGATTTCTTACGCAAATTCGTGATCACAAATAACAACTGCGGGTCCACTTATACGTTGGATGCTTTGATGAACAACAGACTCTTATCGGGTAGATCATCATGATGGTGGAGGTCGGGTTTCATGCAATCGCAGATCACCCCTAACCCCTCACTCGTACACCAAAAGATGCCGTGTGGGCTGAAATGCAAAGGGAAAAATCAGAACATAAAGCGGAAAATAATGTGAATCTACACAAGGGAAAAGATATACCACTATTTATCTATTGGCACTATAACGATCGCAATTGCTTTAGGCAGCAACAGCTAGTAAGGGTAGTGAGTGTTCAGGTAAATGAATAACATAAAACATGCATGCTTTGGGTGTGATTGAAATGCAAAGGAAACACGCATTAGAACTGTTGAAAGATGAAAGACAAACTAGAAAAGCGAGATATTTACTTACGTAAATCCACACTAATATCATTAGCAATTTTTTAAATTGAACCTCGAAGTATTATTCTTTGTTCAATGCAAAGCACTACATACAAAGAACACAAAGCAAAGATTAGTACTATGATAACATCTTCTAAACTACTTAATGTAACAAAACGTAATTCTCACTGTGTTTGCCGTCCCTTGTTGCTTTGAAAAGATGATCTTAGTGATGTGGTACTTATCTAGGACCTGAAAATGAAAACAGCATGTAGAATATCATAAGTAGGCAGTCCGAAACACATAATGATATAAATTGAAAAAGCCTACCAAAATTCTTGAAAGAATTGCGCACATCTCTAGGTTCTTCTAGGTATTTGCCGTCGTGAAAAGATCCATAAGTTTTCCTGGCTACAATAAACATTGACAAGTTACCATCAGACTAATAAGGCATGAATAAGTGCAGACTCGTAGATAACCAAATCAAAGATGTAGCACGCGCATAGTTTTAAGTGGCAGAGACTGCGATCCATCTGACGCAGCTGTCTTCTACACCTTGGCAAGCACAATAGAAGGAGAAGGTTGGTGTCAGAGGGCAATGGTGCTGCAAATTTCAGACACGTTATTACGTCACATACAAATAAAGTAAATAATGGATTTTACGTAAAAAGTAAATAACTTACAAGCAGTCTGTGCCTTCCGTTTTGAAGAGGACGATGGAAAGGTTGCTGCAAGGGTTGTTGCAGGGGCTACTTGAGAGGCTGCTAGAGAGGATTGTGGAGGGCCTACTCCCTACCCCATTCTCTACAATTCAGCCAACATTTCATGATGGCACTCCTTTGCTTGGTCCTTCATTTTTTTCATTTGGAGCAGCTTTATTTGATGGTGCTCCTCCTTTATTTGTATTATGTATAGCCCTATTTGATGGTGTTCCTCCATCATTTGTATTCCAAAAGATGCCGCTCTTCCACTTGCTCCTCCACCCTTCTCATCCAGTCGACAATCTCCTTGGGTATCGACATAAAATGAGATAACTGAGGAGGGGTCGGAGTCATCGGCTGCAGAGCGTCATCCTCCATGTGCTGTAGAGGCGATGCTGAAGGCTATTCCTTAGAGGGAGTTGGAGGTTGTTCCTCCGAGGGGCTGAAGGCTATACAACTGAGGGCGGTGGAGGTCGTACGACTGAGT
>CM039486.1:13820004-13836261 GCA_022433065.1 Begonia loranthoides | reverse complement strand
GGGGGGGGGGGGGGGTTGCTAGGAAGCTGTAGCTCACTTCTTCAGAGAGAGCTTGGATGGAGTCTGACTTACCAATACCCCTTTAAATCTGTTGATCCCCATTCAGTCCACTTTCAATTTGTTGTGGAGGTCGGTGAACTTCTCTTTGATTCTCAGCTCCTAACTCGAGATCAGTACCTCCTAATGCTCAACGATCCTCTAAATAAGCTAATTGAATGGCAGACTCTTGGTCAGGTTGTTGACGACCTTGTACACGTGACTCAAAATCACATAGTTGATGTTCACTTTTTTATTGTTGAATATCTTCTCTAGCAAATAAAGATCAATGTAGTTAACATGATCTTGATGTCCATCCTGAGGCAAAATGGTGTGCGTCATGATGGTGTGGATCACTCGGGCTATGACATTTAAGTCATTGGACTTTATCTTCTTGTACGCTCCAATCTCGAGATCACGGTGCAACAATCTAAGCACTGTCAGACGTTCTCCTTATTTGATGAAAGGTGGCTCCTGAGACACATGGTAATAGTGCTCATTTGGTTGCTCCATCGAACATCCAAGCAGCGAGTTAATATCCTTGGGAGTCATTCTCAACTTTCGTCCAAACATGTAAGTCCAAAACTCTAATGGTTAGATGGACGGTTCCAAATTGGCATAAAAGAGTTTGACAATCCATTTACAGAAATTTCCACCCAATCTGCACAACCCAGTTAAGCCAGCCCCCTCAAACAATTCTTCAATTTCAAATTCAGCTAATGACTCAAATTCTACTCTTGTAGAAACAATAATTAAACGGTGTTTAACATCGGCATCATACCGTTCGTTCGCTTTGGCTGTCTTGAAGAGTGGGGAGTGAAACCTCGCTGTAACGTGTTGGAAATAGACCAATGCACTTGCTGCTGGTTGTTGTCCAGGCTAAGGTTGAGGTTGTTCTTCAACATAGGCTTGTGCTTCAATTCGGCCAACAGGGGCAACCGCAAGTCCTCCAACTTCAACCGCGGCTGGTCCAACTTTACTCACGGTTGCTGCAACTTCAACCGCAGGTGCTTCATCTTCAACGACAAAGGGTACATTATGGTGCAATTGACTAACAATGAGCTCAATTGCAAGCCGATGGTGTTCACGGGCAGAGTCCGTCGTTTCTACCTGTGGTTGCGGTTGAGGTTGCGATGAACCACCCTTTTTCGTGAGCGTCAATTTCTTTGCCCTTGAATCCATTGGAATTGATTAAACAATGAGGAATGAAGGTCTGAGAGTACGAATGTTTGCTGAGGATTTTGTGGTTTGCGGTAAACTCTCCGGAGCTCACAGTCGAGTCTTATATAATAGGGTATAGGAATGCAGAATGACACATGACGTTCCGTTGTGGAAGGTTGACATTCTGCAGTGGCAAGTAAATTTTCTGTGGCAAAACGTTGTAATTTTTTAATAAATATTTACATTTCGTCGCTGAACGTCAGGGCTAGAACATTAATTTTTAAATTTTTGTTTCGTGGCAGAATGTGTAGTGTTCCGCTGCATAACGAAATCAATTCGTTTAACTGCAAACGTGACAATGATGTTTGCGGTGACTTTTTTCCATAGTTTAGTGGTTAAGTTGTTAGCAAAAATACTTTAGAAATTGACTTGTCATTGATCATAAAGTATGATGGTTGATTTGTTAAATTTCCTTTTTAAACTTTCATAACTATTCTTTTTATAGTGGAAGTCTGAAAATCTGAAAATTTAGGATTGATTCCTCTTTGAATAGTATTGCATAAATCATATTTAAAAAAAAAAAAAAGAAATAGATGTTCAGCTCTAATAATATAATCAACTAATAAAAGTAAATTGAAGGCCAGCTCTAATCATATAATCAACTAATTATGCTCTAGCATGACTTTCATCATATTTAAAAGTCGCAAATTACTTTTTTTTTTATATTTACCTAATTGTGCATATTGTCTAATATGGACATTATGTTTATGAGAACAAATTAATGTATGATGTTTAAGATATCTTATTCTTTTCCTACTAAATAACATGTTACAAGAGATACATTTTGTTTTTTTTTCTTTTTTAGCTTTAGGTAATGTTACTTGTATTCTCTTGAACACTTCCTACACATCTCATTTACATGTTTATTACTAGATGATGCATGCATATTAGCATGATCCAATTGATTCCCTCAAATTAACATCAATTTCAATACCATCACTTATGTTATCAAAATTTTTCATACGATATAATTTAATAAATCTAACAAAAAAAATTCACGTACAAACACAACAATATACTTTAATAATAAAGCTAATTAAAACTTACGAGAAGATAATGTTAAATAATAGAAATTTGATAGCAAGTTCTAAGAGGTGAGAATCGACCTTGAGAATTGTGCGAATTGACCTTGAGAGACTTGAAAATTGGAGAGGAAGTAAGGCATGAATTAGGTGGTATTCATTGGAATTGAAAAACCATTAATTTAGCATAATTTCTTTTTTAAAAACACAGGCAAAGAGGCTCCAACGATCAAAATTGCACCTTGGGCCTTTTTCCGTTGTAAGTCGCGCTTACTAGAAAAGTAACTTGGTAAGCCGCGACTTACAACGGTCAGAGTTTTAAAAAAAGTCGCTCTGGAGCCGACCCCGTCGGACAAAGCTAAAGGATGAATGAGGCCCTGACTTGGTTCAAAGTCTGACTAGGCCTTGCTTTTCATGTCAGGCCACAAGTCGGATGAGATATTGAGCAACATATCATAGATGATGTAATTGAATACACTGTTAGAAATTATAATCCATTATGGCTTTTGGATTATGACATTTTTCATAAGGTATGGTCTAGTTTTCCAAAAGTCGCCATCAACGCAACCGTTCATGTTGCACCCCTCTCTTTGTAACTCTTTGATGGAAAGAGCTAATAAAAGAGGATCAATCTGAAGGTCCCCTAAGCTATCTTTTCTTATAAAGAAATACACCATCATTTAGAGAAGAAAAAGGTTTAGCAGCGATTCTTCAAGGAAGGAAAGCAGCCGTCCCTGTTATATCGTTAATGGCCGGAGGTATTCTAAATTTCCGCATTTAGATCTAAATGATTCGACTCTGTTCTAAAATCATGTTAGATCGATAAAGTTTAAAGTTTACATACACTGTAATTTATTAGCTGATCTATTGTAGGTGGAAATAAGAGGAAAGATTGAAAGGACTATAATTTCTCTCTTGAATATGAAAAACGATTTAGTTGTTAAGTTGTAGTTACAAGTGTCATACAATGAGTTGATAACTCTTGAAAAAGAGTTATTTTATGGTATATACATATTCAAAAAATAAAAAAAAAAATTGCTTTTTTGCTATACAATGCTATAGAAGGTTACACCTTTATGCTTTTCTTATATAAATTTGTTTTTATTAATTTTTAACGTAAAATATTACGTGAAATCTTGTTTAATGCACAATTTTAAAAGAAATATTTAAATGCAAATAAAACTAAAGATTGTTAAGAGAAAAAAATAAGGATTTCAACAGAGGATTCAAAGGGATAAGAGAGATAAGTTTGCTAAGAAGGAGATGGATGAGAAATAAGTGGCATGGTTGAGAACTTAGAAGAAAGGAGATATCTTAATTTTACTTTTAAATATAAATTTGAAGAAAGATATCTTAATTTTACTTTTAAAATAAGTTGGAAGAAAGCTAAGGTCTGACAGAGAAGGAAAAACACATTCAATTTTTTTGAACAAGAGATAACCCCTCATAATGAGGTAGTTAGAAAATGAGGAGATCTTGATATTAAAAGGGAGAAGATATACACATGAAAAAAGAGGAGAAACAAAGTAAATAAAAGAGTCCAGCAAGAAGAAGAAAAGGAAGAAGTGGTAGACAGAGAAGAAAGAAATTCATATCTTGATTAGAGGAAGTTTCATTAAGCTATAGCAAGCATAAGGAAGCCGATGTCAACCATGTGCCCACCTTCATTTCCAGAGCTTAAATCAAAGCTCTTTGTTGAAGTATTTTGGTGACAGTGAATGCAACATCACCGAGTAGCACAACATCACAGAGACAAACTTTTTTATGCTTTTAGTTTTTACATTATGATATATTTGATTGAAATGTTCATATTCTCTTCACTTATGAGCTAAACATTGAGTGATTGTGAAGAAAAATGATTGGATTATGTGGAATTAATTACATTTGCTATGTTTTGTTGTATAAAATTGTTTGGACAATTTCATATGTTTTTATTAATAATTTATTCAGTGTACGAAATACATGAATGAATACTTAGATTTTTATTTACATAACAGTAAGTAGAAGTTAGGACTTATATTGAATTGTGTGATTATATTAACTTCATATATGTTATGTTGTTAATTTCAAATGTTAACATATAATTTTATTTGAATCAAATGTCCAAAGAAAAATTGAGTTTAATTGAATTCTTTATGATATTCATCTATCATAAATTTGAAAAAAACATTATAAGAATTAAGCAAGCAACTCTAACGAGACTTGTATAAAAATAAAGATTCTCGGTCATCCAAATTGTTTTGCCCCAACATTTCCATAGCATGCATAGTTAATTTCATATAAGAAGCAAAATCGAATCTAAATTATGTCTCTCTCATTTGATTTTCTTATTTGATTCATTTGTGTTCCATTTTAATCATTTATCATATTACCTAACTAATTTTCATCTTAATTAACCTTGTTTTACTTGGATTCATATTTGATAAATTATCCTCTTAGGATAAACACTCTACTCATCTTATTACTTGATTTACGACACGTGCACTTATGTAGTGCTATAGTTTTTCACAACATGGGTTAAACCTGAAGTATCTACAATTACATTAGCTTTGTAGCTCTTAATGTATATTTTATGAATCGACGATGGATCACTAGACCAGATAAATATCTAAAGCATCTAAATTCCCAAGCAACGGGCGTTCGTGGGTAGGTTCTGGGCATTTACAATATATTCTTTAAAGACCTGTTAGAGACAGCAAAACAAGCAATATGCTTCCACAACTTAAATTGTGGGCTACCGCACCGAGTGTCTAGACTTTGCACCAGTCGTTCGTTGAAGTTTTAATTTAAAGTTCAATGTCTCTATTCCAGACGCTCGCGTCTCATGTCAGGACGTTTGCGGTTTGAATTTTCTCTCTTGTCTAGACGTCCGTGGGCAAAACACTTATGTGGACTAGGCGTCCTCTTTTCACGTCTGGACATCTGCAATCAAAACTACATTCTTTAAAAATTAGGTTAATCAAGTTTTTTCTTATAATTTAGAAATTAATTGTTTGCTAACTCGAATATTATATTTTCTCTTTTCTAAAGAAGTTTGAACTAGTATGCACGCAAAATCAAGGATAATAAACAAAAAAGTAGAGAGAGATAGATGCAAACAATTTTTTAACAAGGCTCGATCAATCTTGTAACACCTCGACTTTTTAAGTTGGATATTAATGAATTCGTCCCCTACCAAGGACGTATTCGTTATATTATAATTTATGGAAATTAATGTAATGAAAATAAATATTAATTTAATAAATTAAATTATAATGTTAGGGGATAAATAATTTAGAAAGAAAATTTAATTAAGGTAGTTAAATAAAATTAAAATGAATGATAACCTAATTAGAGTTGATAATTAAAAGGAGAATTAATTTGGCCATTTTGGGAGGAAGAGAGAGAGAGCCCGAGAGAGGGAGGCTGTGAGAGAGATGAGAGAGAGAGAGAGGGAGCTTGGGTTTCAGCATGTCGACGAGATGGGTTTCCGGCGGCGGGTGGATAAGCTATTGTGGCAAAGTGGGTTGCGCCAGTGGAGCGCTCGAGCAGTTCGCTCGAGGTTCGGCTGAACGTGAGATGATTTGGTGCAGCGATTTTCGTCTTCGCATGCTCAAGTCGGTGATGTCTGATGGGCGTGCGGCCAGCAACTCGTGGGGCGACGACGAGAAGGCAGCGTCCGAGGTGATGGACGAGTAGGGTTGGGGGATGCGGTTCCAACCTCGGGTCGGTTTGTTGGAGCTTGGTGTTCCGACCCGAGTGCTCCGACCCAGGTGTGATGGTTTGGGTTGAACCGTTGCCTGCCGAGAGGAATCTCTGGGTTGCTTGCCTCCTTTCCCGCTAGGTTGTGCACTGCAAAAAAGAGGTATGAGTCTGTAGTTGGGAATTGATTATTTTGGTTAAATTGGTGGAAATTTTACAAACTGGAAGTATGATTGGGTATTTCGTTTTATGGCTATGAAGGGTGTGTGTGTGCTGGAGAATGTTCTGGCTGTGTGGATAAAATGGAAGAAGGGGTGATGTTTTGCCATTTTTCCCCTGCGAGGCCAGTCTTGAAGAATTGATAGAGAGCCCTCTGGAGTTGGGATGCTGGCCGAGAAGGTACAAAAAGACGAGGAAGAATAACGAATAAGTGTTAACGCATTGACGCTTCGAGGTAAGGATTGGGTAAAGTCTTGGCCGTTAAGGCCCTACCCACAAGTAATGTATGAATTATGTTGATTTTCCTTGATGTCCATTGCTTGCTTATATTGTGCATTGAATTCGACTTCTTGTGTGTTTATTTTCTGTAAATTACTTTACTGAAATTGTTGAAATGAAAGGATTTGAGAAGAAGAAAATGACTGATAGGATGATAAGATGAGCATGAATGAGTTATGAATTGTATAAATTAGGAATCCTATTTTCTTGAATTGTTTTACTTGCTATGAATTCCTTGTAATGCTTATTGTTATTCTTTGGTACTGGTTAGGAGATATAATCATTGTCTTTTATTGCAATTGTTTACTTTAATGGAAGTGTGATGAATGAATGATGAACGAAGATGTTAAGTTGTAGGATAGAATGATGAAATGAATGATGAAATGATATGCACGCATGACCATTAATGAATAGAGAATTTCATTTCTGTTTTGGTACAATTTATTATATTCACTTGCTATAGTTTCTTGTATAATTCACCGTATTATTCACTGTGGTTTGTTAGTTGTTAACCTTTACTTCAATTCCGTTAATTAAACATGTGTAGATTAGTAAGATAATAAGTGTATGAGCATGTTTAGCGTAATTAACTAAACTAAGCATGTAAAATTAAATAGAACTCTTTGCATGTTTAATTAACTAGCACGTTTAATTAATTGGAATAAAAGCACGATCAATCAATTAGGATGAAATCTATCATTTGAGTCTTTTAAATAATCCGAGCAAGTTTAGTTAATTTAATAAATTAGCATGTTATTTTCGAATGTATAAAATCAGTTAGTCATTTTATTTATAATTGATTATGACTTTGGTTGATATCAATTCATTGAGCATGTTTCTAGTAGTATCAAAATATCATGCACGTTTTCATTAATTATGTGATAAGTATGTTTTGTCTTCTATTGATTGAGTATATTTCTATATAATTGTTTGTTAGACAAGCATGTATAATTAGTTAGTCATTTCATTTATAATTGATTATGACTTTGGTTGATATCAATTCATTGAGCATGTTTCTAGTAGTATCAAAATATCATGCATGTTTTCATTAATTGTGTGATAAGTATGTTCTGTCTTCTATTGATTGAGTATATTTCTATATAATTGTTAGTTAGACAAGCATGTATAATTAGTTAGTTTATCAAGCACGTTTCTAGTATTTGTTTGAGAAGCATGTTTATATTCTGTTTTGTTTAGAAAAGTATGTTTCCATGAATTAATTGCTAAGTATGTTTCAATAAATTGTTTGGTGAGCATGTTTCCATTATTAGTTCGTTTCAATTTATTAGCACGTTTCAATTGTATTTGAGTATTACGCATATCATTGTTTTCTATCGTTGTTGAGCATGTCTATATTTCATGTTGTTTAGATGAGCATGTATAATTAGTTTAACTTGATACTTTGTAATTATAATTCAAGTATGTTCACATTAGTCGATTGTTGAGCATATTTCTATCAGTTAATTGTCGAGTATGTTTCCTTTTTACTCATTAATGTTACATCTAAGCTTTTATAACATTGTTAAGTATGTTAATTCGCTTAGATACCTTGTAGCTAATAGTTTATTCGTCTTGCTATATCTTGGTTGTTATGTTCGGTAGAATCAAGCATGTTATATGTTGCTTTCAATTCGCTTATATGTTTACTTTCAATTAATGTTATTCTTGCCATTCGTTGTTTACTATTCGTGCTATTCATTATTTTATTATTGTTATTTCTATATTGTGTAACGACCCAGATTTTCGTAGTTCTTTGAAAACGCGAGAAATTCAAAGCTTTTGTTTTAAAACCCCTATTTAAAAGAATATCATAGTGCAAGTCGAGCCTTTAGGAACCCTTAAAACATTTCGGAAGTAAAATGTTGTGGAAGCGTAAATATTTTAAAGGAAATAAACTAACCATTTAAATTATAATTTATGAAAAGAAACTTAATTACAATTTAACTGTCTCTTGCTTCTCATAGCCTGACCAACCACAAACTAGCCCGTGCAAATCCCTCATCAACTGTTTCTTTTCCCAGCTCGTGGACTCCTCGCGTGCGCGTACGTACACCACAAGTAAGACGTGAGCCTAAAGGCCGGCCCAATAAGAAAATGGGTTTATGCGGGATGATATGCCTCTCTTTAATTTTTTGGGATGGGTCCGCCCCAAGCTAATCTTTTATTTATGTATATTAGGTATAGCTCGTACATAGAGCATGGATTGGGGAATCCTATGATTTCTAATTAATTATGTTATAGGTTTTATAATCCCGATAAGGGAAAGATTAGTTATTTTTCCCACTCAAGGCGTGTGGCCACCCCGTGGTGGTATTCCTAATTGTTTCTATCGTTATGATGCCTAAGACTATCCTACAGTACATACAAGGAATTGACTAAGGGCGCACACATAACATTCATTCAAAAGACTAAGTGAGAGTTTATAACCAGTAAATTAACAACTTAATCAATAACTAGTAAATTAGTTAACTATTAATTGACATACTTATTAAATGGAGTAACCCAACATGCTCAATTAGTAGATTCATAGTCAATCAATATATATAAGGCAACCAACTAATCATACGAGCAAAACTATCAACGAAACAACATCAACAAAACAACCATCAACTAACAACAACTAATACGGAGTAACAAAGTCTATAGAGCATTAACAAGTCCATAAAACCAATTCAGTATATCAACTAGTAAAATAACAGCAACAATACACGTAAATAGCCAAACATAGAAATGTACAGAGTATCAAGCATAGAAAACATACAACAAATAAGCACATACAACCCACATACTCTACCACTCAAGCACACACTTGCGGTGTAGGGCCTCCAACTGGCCAAGACACACTCAAGTCTTATCATTGACGAAGACACACCAACAGGGACAACTTTTCACTCCACGTTTCCTCACGGTAGCTGGAGCTTCACAACAGCTCACTCACGGTTCATAGGACACACCTCACAGATTTACCCAAATTGGTTAACACACTACCCTCATTCACTCATCACACACCATAATTCACTCACCAGCTAACCCACACACTCACTCACAGAGAAACTCACACACAGGGGAGCGGGAGCTTCTCGTAGAAAGGGGAAGCTGAAGGCTGAAATGAGAGAGATGGCATAGGAGAGGGAAGGCATTACCTGGAGAGGAGAGGGACACAATGATGGCTCCAGGCAGGGGCAGAGGGCCAACTACGGGCGTAGAGAGGGTGGCTTTCATCGCCTGGGTTGGGGGAAGGTCGATTCTTGTCGATTTTCTAGGATTTTCTACAATTTTCCATCATTTTCTTAGGTTTTGAGCTAATTCAGATGGGTGCGGATGCGTAGGTCTCGTCCACATTCATCTGCAAGGCTAAAATATCGCAGGCTAAAATGAGGCTTCAGATGGGAGAATCCATCCCTGTCCTGTCCGTACCGTGGCATTCGAATGCCAAATCATCTCTGAATGCGGCGTCCGTGTGTCGTCTGAAAGTGTCCAAAAATCGAACAGAGGCAAATCAAACGAGGCCTCAACTCATCCGCAGCCGTCTGGACTCGTCCGAAACTGTCTAGGTTTAGAACAGACTCTATGCGGACGCAATTCCTCTCATTCGCATCGTCCAGATCTCATCCGCAACTTCATTGTATGGTGAAGTCAGGACGCAGAAACACGTCCCGAGTCATCCCTAGGCTGAGGGTGACGTGCAATGCTCTTGCGGATGACACTTCTCATCCACAAGGTCGTCCGCATGCATCCGAAAGTCGATTTCCAGACACATCAGGACGCGAATCCTCGTCCTCGAGGCATCCCAAGTGTCAGGCACATTACACAATGCACTTGCAAATGACGTAATGCGTCCGCAGGCATCCGTAAATGCCCTGGACAGCCTTTCTTACACTTAGTCCTTACTAACTCCTATCTTGTAACAATTTTCCCGTGAATATTCGTCATAAAATGACACGTATATAAACACAATGTAATGTCCTACTTACCCCTTCGTCCCTTAATTATATCTCGTATACCGGGAAAACATGACGGAAATACCACTAGACTTAACGCTCTAGCACTCCCTTGGTAATACCCCGATAACTATCCAACTTAAAAAGTCGGGGTGTTACATATTGTGTCAACATGCATCATGATAATAGAAATAAGTAGGGAGTGCCATTATAGGGTGGTACTCACATGCATGAGTAAGGAAAATGAAATGAATGAATGCGATGAACGAATGATGTAATGGGAAGTTGAAGGGTGGGTGGGTAGTTCGGATCTAGTCCACAAAAGACTAGAATCCGATCAAACTATACCATCTAATATGTGTTCCTTCAACTTTCAGCTCGAAATACGAGTTATG
The DNA here is from genome assembly GCA_022433065.1 of Begonia loranthoides. Taxonomy (NCBI): domain Eukaryota; kingdom Viridiplantae; phylum Streptophyta; class Magnoliopsida; order Cucurbitales; family Begoniaceae; genus Begonia; species Begonia loranthoides. The sequence continues at coordinate 13,825,467 of CM039486.1, read as the reverse complement.
GATGAATGAATGAAAGATTGGTTTGGGGCGGACCCATTCCAAGTGAACTAAAGAGAGGTATGATCATATTGCATATTTCATTTCTTTACTAAGCCTTTGGGCTTACAGTTTACTTGTGGTGTTTGTACTTGTATGCGAATCAAATGATGAATAGATAATTTAACGCAGGGATGAAAGATTTACACGGGCAGAACTTGTGGCTGGTCAGGCTAAAGACGAGTAAAGTCTTAGTAAAAGTAACGATTTACTTAGCATGTTTTAATTAGAATTTTTTCACTTTTGCCATGTTTTAATTAAGTCAGTTAGGCTTCCGCTATGTTTTAAATAAATTATTATTGCTTCCGCTATGCTTTGACAAACGGTTTTTATAATGAATGAAATGAATGGATTTTGACAGTTCGGTTGTAACGACCCCAATTTTTCGTAAATCATTAAAATGTGTAAAAATTTGAAATTTCTTTCTTTTTAAAAACAAGACGTATCAGAGTTCGTCTAACCAGATCACTACTGACACTTTCTCAAATCTCGTTATGAAAAACACTTGTCAAAATGTGCGAAAGCGTAAATACTATAATAAGAATCATCTGTGTAAAATCTTGCGGAAGCGTAAATACATAAACCCTTGTAAATCATTGTAAAATGTGACAGAAGTGTATTTAAATCATTTAAAGGAGAATCTAAACAGTGAAGTACAAAATAATAAAACTTAACGAGATTACAACCGTTTCTCATTTTACCCTCAGCCTAGCCAGCTCCGACCTCGTTCGTGCAAATCCTTCATCCCTGCTTCATTACGTTTATCGTCTACTTATTATCTGTTCGTCGTTGTACCTACACCACAAGTAATTGTAAGCCTAAAGGCTTAGTAAGGAAATGAAGGAAAACAATTATGCATATCTCTCTTTCGTTCTTTTTGGAATGAGGGCCACCCAAACCAATTCTTTTATTACTTTTGTTCTTTTGTTTGTTCTTTACTTGTGCGTCGAGTTGGAGATTGGAGGGGTCTTAGGGGATGGAATCCGTCCTCCAACTCCATCTTTTGGGCCCTTTTCTGGCGTATCCCGCTTTCAAGGTTCCTCCTCTTCCAGCGTATCCCGCCTTCAGAGTTTCTTCCCTTTCGGCGTATCCCGCCGGAGGGATTCTTAAGTGATGGGCGTATCCCACCCATCTCAAACATTCTTTTCTTAGCATTCGTCCCCTTTCGGCGTATCCCGCCTTCAGGGTTTCTTCCCTTCTGACGTATCCCACCGGAGGTATTCTTTGGTGATGGGCGTATCCCGCCCATCCCAAACATTCTTTTTATTAGCGTTTTTCCTCACTCATGCATGTGGGCACCAACTCGAGGGGGTACCCCCTACTGCGTTTCTATTAACATGAAACATAATACATTATAACGTACATTAACGGAAATTGAAATGTGCATTGAAGTAAAAGTACTATAACTGAACTCGCACATATAATAAATAACAATAATTGAAAGCATACATGAATACAGGGAACACTTACGATATCGAATTAAAACAGTGAGTGAACAAGATAAGGCAATAAAGTAACATACGACAAGTTATAATTAACTAAACATGCTCATTGAATTAAGCTAGGCTAAACATGGAAACATGTTGTAGACAACGAATAAAGGAAACATGCTTACAAATTGGAAATCATTATTTTAATTGGTTAAGCATACTTTTATCTTAATTAGTCAAACATGCTATGTTTAGTAGTCTAGTTATTATCCTAGTTAATTACATGCTCAACAACTTAGTTAACAAACTCAAGGTTTGGTCATCGATTACATGCTTGAACTGATTAACATGCAAACATGCTCAACTAATTCAACATACTAATTACTAAACATGCTCAAGGATTGATTATTTATTACACAACTAGTTAAACATGCTCGTATTACTTAATAAGAGTAAACTAACATATTCAGGTAGAATTACAAGTATTGTGCTAAGTAATTATCCTATTCAATTTACATGCTCAAGATTATGATTGGTTATTCTAGTCAATTTACATGCTCGGATTACATACTTAATTACCATTGTTAACTAGTTATTGTGAATTGATTAATTAACACAGTAAACATGCTCGGACTAATTATTAATGGAACACTCGTTAAGTTAATTAACATACACAACTAGTTAAGCGTGCAAGAATTTGCTATTTCACAACTATTAAGTTAGTTAATAAAGTAAACATGCTCAATCAAATAAACATGACATAACTTAGATTTATCGTTATTATCCTTATTAGTTAACGTGCTCAAAGATGTGATTAACAATTGAATTAGACAACTGGTTACTTAAACATGCTCAAATAGAATTACCATTATTATTCTAGCTAATTACTTAATTAAATTGCATGCTCATTATCACAAGTGTTAACACTATGTTACGAAAGTAAGACAAACAAATGGTAGCAGAGGAATGATGAAATACATAGCAGCTTAAAATTAATAACTAAACTGAAGTTAAACTATAAAGAACAACTCATAGTAATGTCTTCGCACTTAACTCATCTATCTCATTCATTATCTAAGCCTTTCTCGTTCATCAATTGTCTATCACTCGTTCATCCATTATTTAAGCCTTTATGATAGAACTAACAATATTACTTAACAGTAAGGAATACTAACAATGAATAATAGCAGTTATATTAACCAAGCAATATCACTAAGCTAACATTATTCTACCCTAACAATCCAAGGAAATAACACGAAATATCATTCAAGGAACACAATATTATTCACGCACACTACTTGTGGTGTAGGGCCTCCAAATGGCCAAGACACACCCAAGTTCCTTACCTCAACTTTATCGCGTGTCGACATTTAACCGTTATCCCTTTTTCCTCTCCTTTCGATACCTAGACAAAAACATAATCCACCCCAACAATTATGGGCCCATAAACATCGACGTCCAATACCAACATATGAATAAAGCACGAAGCAACAATGTTTAACAACCAACTAATGAACAGTAACTTAATCCAATTATCAACATATATTTATCCGTTAATGGACCAAACCCAAACCGACAAAGTATCATCCAATAGAGGGCAGTATCCATACGCTTAATGACCAATAAAAATCCATTCAATAATAGCCCAAACAACGCAATAGCAGACATTGACACAAAAATGCATTTTGTTATCTTTTGTCCCAACAAGATAGAGGTTAGATCATTTATCGATACCAACAACATATAACCCAAGACGGAATCAATAGTGGTAAATCTATACATCTAAAAGTAATCAACCGAGCATATCATTCATTTATCCTCTTCATAAAAAAAAAAACGATAGCATATACTCATTCAATGTACAGAACACATATCCATCACAGAGAGTTCAATTAGTGTCAATCCAACACAAACCAACACAACATTTTCATGTTCATCCTTCAAGATAGTAGTTATCGCATCCATCAGTTAACTAAACGTCTCAAGCTAACTTAAGCAACCCAAAACATTACTCAATGTCAATGTCAGACTTAACATCTTAAACAGAACCAATTGACCAAACAACAAAGAGCATAACCACAACTTATACTAACCACAAGGAGATTATAAACAATAAAAGATTTAAGATGTCCCAACATAATCATGCTTTCGGCAATACTTAACAGAGAAAATGTCCGAAAATCCAGACCAATATGAATTTCTAAAGCCAACGGATCAATGCTTCCAAAACAACAACCAACAAAACATTTAATCACTGGAAAATCCAAAAATTATCCATAACCGCAACCAAGAACATTTCCATCAGTTACATACCTCAAACCAACATTCAGAATCCAAACTGTAACTTAACAACAAATGGATTATTTCATCAACTAGTTCAGAGGTCCTCAACCACATAACCAGAAAACAGGAACCAAATAATCAAAGCAATAGAGAAGGAAGCTCACCAAGAAGCAGGGCAGACCCGAGGCTTCACTGGCCAAGCCCACTCCTTGACAGCTCGGTCCTCTTCCGCCTCAGTTTTTTCTCTCTCTCTCGGCCACTGCTGCATGACCAGCCCACCCACACTCATTGACATATTAGAACATCCATAAAAATCCATTTAAAAGTGGAAGAAGTTCTCACCTGGAAGAGCACCCGAGGAGCAACACTTAGCCAACCTTCCCCTTCTCCTCTACAAGCTTCCTACCTCTCGTCTCTCCCGTCTCATCTATTTATATCTCCACAGAGAGGGAACACTCTCTACCAATGCCCAGGGCAGAGAGTGACACTCTCCCAGCACGCCCGACCAACCCCTACAAGTTCTCTGAGTGTGCTTTCCATGCTGGACTTGCTGTCCACTTCAACAGACAACACCAAAGAAGACAGTACCTGTTCAGGCTGAGCTGCAATCCGAGTCCAACAGCTCAATCCGACCAGCCCACTCGGCCCAATGACCCGAGGCAGTGATCACCCCCAGCCGACGCCTGCTGCACCTCCTTGCCGTCGTATCCCGTCGCTGTCGCCGAGCCTCCATTCCTTGTCCCGGTGCTTCTCCGTCCAGATCCGCGACACATCGAGCCCATGCTCGAAGCTGCCCGTCGCTCAACCCCTGTCGTCCGTCGTGTCTTCGCCCGCCGAATGGCAGCCCTAGCTACGCCATCGCAACCTCCTCCCGATCCGTCGCACCCTCGCCGGAACGAGCCCGAGCTCGCCTCTCCCCTCTCTTCTTCGGTTATGCTTCTCTCGCTCGGGCATCTCTAGAAGAATGGCTAAGTGTTAGAATCCGGGCTTGTCCAGGACGTGTTGTCCATGGCCGCCCCTACTGCTTAGTTAGACTTATTTCCATTTATAGTAATTTACTTGTATTTCTTTTATTTCCATTTTGGGCAAAGTGACTCCTCGCCACTATAGCATGTTTACTCCTGCCATAGTGAAGATGGTCCAGAATGCTCTTTAGGGGGAGAGGCATGACTGCACGTAGACCCCCCTACCCAATGTAATTTGCTAGCAATCAATGAAAAGGCTTTTTACATTCAAACTATTCTCTTTATGCTCAATGACGCTTTCGATAAATCTCGCTCGCTGCTCGCTCGCTCGTTAGACACTCAAGCTTGTTCTAACGTCGTGGGCCCTCGGTGCCGTTGGCACACTTTGTAGGCTGACTCGTTGTTCCCCCTAACAACGAGTGCCGCACGGCCCTCCTGAAAAGTCTCTCAAAAGTAGGACCGTGACAGTTGGTATCAGAGCCAGGTTGGCTCAAATTGCAATAAAGCATGCCGAAAAAGAATTTGCCGGAGAAAACAAGCTCGTCGATGGATCAGCTTGAACGGTTAATCGAACTGGAAGATGAGATGAAGTACCTCCAAGAAATCCCTGATAACATTCGTTTCCTGGAAGAACGAATGAAGGAAATGTCTGAATTTCCTGCTGAGATTGCTGCTGTTCACAACAGAATAGACACCATCCCGATCCAAGAGCTGATTGATCGGGTGGAGAACCTCGAATCCCGACCAGA
>CM039486.1:13685232-13819994 GCA_022433065.1 Begonia loranthoides | reverse complement strand
TAGGCTGACTCGTTGTTCCCCCTAACAACGAGTGCCGCACGGCCCTCTTGAAAAGTCTCTCAAAAGTAGGACCGTGACACTAAGCCATTCTTATTTTCTTCTTTTAATTTCTATTGATTTTATTTTATTTATTTATATGACATTAATTATTAACCTTACTTTATACGGTCATTTTCGATAAAATCCTAATTTAATCTTAATACCCCCATTTTTTGTCATTTTCTCAAATGGCCGAAGGCCAGACGAAATGAGAGACGCTAAATCGATTTAGTTATGTAATAACACTTTCACTTATAAATATTAACCCAATTAATCACTTATGTTATAATTTAATTTAATTAACCTCAATTCATTACATTAATTAGTCGAATTAACATTTATTTTAATCATATTAATCTCCATAGATTATAATCTAACGAATACATCACCAGTAATATCCCGATAATTATTTAATTAATCCAAATGCCCCTAATAATTTCCAATTGTTCTTAATAAATTCTGATATAAAGATTCTGGGTCTTACATCGGTTTTAGCACTCTAATTACGAAGGATTTTAATTGCCTTACAAAAGTTTTAAATTTTATGCATTTTTAAAAGGTTAAGAAAAACCGGGTCATCACAAATCTTGCCTACATTCGCTCTTCAAGGCTCCTTCTTGAAGATTTCTTTCCTTAATAACCTTTTCAGATATAAGCGACTGGTCTTCCAGGTGTTAATCTTGTCTTACAATGACTATTCCAGAATGTCACTTGTTAAGTGTATCACAAATTGAATATGTAGAAGTTTTTGAGCAAAGAACACACTAAGCACAAATGCGTAAACTCTCACAAGAATATAATTTCAAGTTGAAAATGAGGGAGTTAGGATAATCACTGGTGAATTGAAGAAAGATTTCAAAAATCAAATTGACACCTCTTTTGTATGGTTTTTCTTTACGTACCTTGCAAATTTCAAGTATCTTTATTTATAGTTATCTTTAACAATACCGAGCAGCAGATGTCTGTGGGCAGGTTTTGGGCATTCGCTATCTATTTGTTAAAGACCTGTTAGAGACAGAAAAATATGTAATGAACTTCCACAACTTAAGTTGTGGGCTATTACACCGGGTGTCCGCACTTTGTATCGGTTGTACGTGGAAGTTTTAATTTAAAGTTCAATGTCTCTGTTCTGGATGTTGACTCTCTTCTTAGGACGTCTGCGGTATGAATTTTTTCTCTTGTCTGGACATCTGTGGCCAAAATGGTTCTCTAGATTCGATGTCCTCTTTTTATGTCTTGGCATCCATAGTCAAAACAACACTTTGATCTGGGTGTGTGCAGTAAGAATACTTTGTTTGGACCAGGCATCTACATTTTGTGTCCAGGCATCCACATTTTAAACTTTCCTTCTTTTTTGGATGTCTATGGCTAAAATAGCACTTTGGACTGGATGACTGTGACCAACACATTTTCTCTACTCTGAGTGTTCACATTTTTGTATCTGGGCGTCTCTCATGGAAGTTGCTCTTTGTTAAGAACATCCAAAGCCAAAATGCCACATTGGACTAGGAGACCGCAAGTGTCTTTTATTTCTCAAAGGATTTGGTCCGGAAGTCTACATTTTAAACTCAGGGTATCTGCACTGAGTGATCTTCAATACTTTGAACTTTTTAGTTTGATCTTTCCCAATTGAGTCTTATATCACAATTTTATTGTGTTATTTTAATAAAAATTAAGCTTAGTTGTTTTGATGATGTATGATTTAATTATCTCTAAGTTGTTTGTGAATTAAAAATATGATTCTCATTTAGCATATTATTGATTTTCATTAAAAATACCTTCTAAAATGAGTATTTAAGTGTGTTGACATATTAGTTGAAGGTGTTGTAGTTAATGTTTAAATTCTTGGGACTCACAAACTTTAATTAAAAAAAAAAATGAAGTGGCGGTCGACCAAAGCAAAGAAGATGTTGACCGAGACGATTATAAAGAGCATGAGTTTTTTCAAAGTGTAGAATGCAGTCAACTAGGAGAAGCTGTGATCGACTGCAACAATTATAGAGATAGCGTGAAATTTTGAAGAACACATAGTGGTCGACCAGGGTAGAGAGCGATCAACCATGGTAGAGAGCTTTGAAATTTCTAAAGTGCAAAACACGGTCGACTAGGAAAAGTCATGGCCGACTAGACAAATTACAGAAAGCAGATGTTGTTTTCAAGTGTAGAACACAGTCGACCAGGATGAGTCATGCCCAACTGGCAAAAAGATAGAGAGGAATTTTTTATTAATTGTGTTTAAGTAGTCGATGGGAGAAAGCATAGGTCGATCGGTGTGGTAAACTAGAACATGACTTGGTCAATCGGATGCTTACAGAAAACTTGTAACGGTCATCATGAAGTGGTCGACTAAAACTGTTAGGTGGTTGACTGGGGCATGGTTGTCTGAAGAAATCTATAAATAGAAGAAAACTCCACGTGAAGTTCACAAAAAAAGCTATCTACAATGAAATGTTGCAAAATTTTCATGACTATTCTGAGCCTTCACTTGCAAGCATAAAAACCTAATCTCTCATAATATACACTTGAGTTATCATTCGTGAGAGTAATGTGTCTTTATGTTAAACATTTCAAACCCACCATTTGTTTCTTGGTGATCAATTTTTGGGTGACGAAGAAATCTTTGTAAGGTTGGATTGACACCCAAAAGTTCAATTGCTTGTAATCGAGAAAGTTGAAGTGAAAAGATCTTCAAGGAAGAGCCTTGAAACATGGACACGTGCTTGTAACCGAGAAAGTTGAAGTGAAAAGATCTTCAAGGAGGAGCCTTGAAACACAAACTAGTTGTGTTTGATTGAACTGCGTTACCAAAGTAGTTTGAACTTCTTCCCCCTTATCTCTTACATGACTTGTTCAGTTGTGCTTGTAATTTAGTAATCATTAAACTCACATAAAAATTACTTAAAGATACCCAACAAATAAAATTTATTTAATTACACAAAAAGGTTAAGAAGCCTAATTCATTTGTTTCGTAATGATTGATTTGTGTTAAACATTTCAAAAACCAACAATTTGTTTCTTGGTGATCGATTTGTGGGTGACGAAGAAGTCTTTGTAAGGTTGGATAAACACTTAAAAGTTCAATTGCTTGTAATCAAGAAGGTTGAAGTGAAAAGATCTTCAAGGAGGAGCTTTGAAATGCAGATACATGCTTGTAGCTGAGAATGTTGAATTAAAAAGATCTTCAAGGAGGAGCCTTGAAACACAAACGTAGGTGTGTTTGACTGAACTGCGTTACCAAATTTGTTTTCACTTCTTCACCCTTATCCCTTTACTTGTTCAGTTGTGCTTGTAATTTAGTAATCATTAAACTCACATAAAAATTACTTAAAGATACTCAACGAATAAAATTTATTTAATTACACAGAAAAGGTTAAGAAGCCTAAATCATTTGTTTCTTGGTGATCAATTTCTGCTAAACATTTCAAAAATTCACCATTTGTTTCTTGGTGATGGATTTGTGGGTGACAAAGAAATATTTGTAAGGTTGGATTGACACCAAAATGTTCAATTCTTTGTAATCGAGAAGGTTGAAGTGAAAAGATCTTCAAGGAGGAGCCTTGATACACGGACACCCACTTTTAATCGAGAAGGTTGAAGTGAAAAGATTTTTGAGTAGGAGCCTTGAAACACCGACGTTGACTTGTTTGGCTGAACTACATTACCAAATCTATTTGCACTTCTTCATTCTTGCCTCTTACATTACTATTTAGTAATCATTAAACTCGCATAAAAATTACTTATAGATGTTAGCCTTTTTGTTAGGGTTAGTTTTATTTTGATAATAACTAAATTGTTTAATTTGATGAAAATAATAAGTGTATTAATTGTGTTTTTATTGATAATGTGTTTAATATTTTATTCATTATATTTATATTCATATTTATTGAAAATACCCTTAAAATAGGTATTATTGTGGTCTAACATATTTAACTAAATCCATGTAGTGTTTGCACATCATTGTGGGACTTATAACATTTAAAAGAAAATTAAATGGAGAGTTTGGACGAGTTGTGGACAAGAGGGACTTGACCAAAACTGGGTTTTGGCTTTTCAGTCGAGTAGCAGTCAAGGTCCGGTCGAGGATGGTTTGAATCTGTAAGATTTTTGCGTCTTTGCGGTCGAGTAACGGTCGTAGGAATTGAAGATTGGTCGACCGAAAAGTGCCAAAAAGATTCGGTTGACCGCTGTTATGTAAAATGGACAGCAAACTACAATGGTAAGATTTCCAATGGCTATATTCTCCAACAGTCGGATCCGGTCTACCAAAAACGTTTTAGGTCGGCCGAAAATGGACGTTTCTATAAATAATAGACTTACATAGCTCATTCTACATAACGAACGAAGAGTTAAGGCGAAGCCCTGCCAAAATAAAGACTCGATTCTAAATCACTGTGAGCATTGTAAATCCAATTCTCCTCACTCATAAACTTGCGATTTATTATTGGGAGAATTCAGATTAGTTTTATAGAGCTTAAATTTCCATATTTATATTTATGCTAAATTGCAAAGGGTGACGCCCTAAGAATTCGTCATACAAGGGTGACACTCCGAAACAGTCATCGGCACGATTGAAAGCCTGTAAGTTCAATCAATGGGTGAGTCCCTGTAAAATCCTGAACTTTTATCGAAATTTAAAAATGATAAATTAGAAAATAATTGAGATATTCAAATTAGTCGAATAAATTATTGAGATATTACTAATGATGGTACTAATGACATAATTGTTAGATATGGAATGAACCGGTTTTGGTTTGGCTCGGTCCAAAATAATTGGGAACTTTCAAAAATGAAGAAATGAAATAAAGTGGGATTAACATATAAGAGAATAAATAAGTAGAGATTTAATGAAGGATTACTTATTAATGACATTGGATTAAATTGCAAAAGAAAAAGTGATTAAGGAAAATAAATTGGCTCCTCCGGTTTGGTTTGAACTTATGTTAAGTTGGCCTTCGGCCATTTGAAAGAATAGAAACAAGAGAGAGAGAGAGAGAGCAAATGAGAGAGACAGAGAGGGAGAGGGTGAATGACGAGTGTTCGCGGCGACAAGACGACGATCTCCAGCGACGAACGACAACGAATAGAGGTGCGTCAGACAGCGACGTGCACGACGAGCTATGAATGGCGAGCTAGGGCTCGGTGGTTTGCTGTGTTGTGGGGACGATGAATTTTCATGAGATGTGGGCTTCAAGTAAGTCATTTGCATTATGAATTGGATGTTTCGACTATTTGAAATTGTCGTGGATTTCTTTGGCTGGAAATGGCAGTGGCTGGTGATGACAGGGCTTGGTTCGCTGGGAGTTTGGTTCGGGTTCAATCCAAGTTGGTCTACAACTAAATTGGTTGAGTCAATTACTTAGCTGGCAGGAGTTTTCCACGCCGCAGCTCTTCTGTAAACGGTGTAAGTCTCCATCGGTGTACGTCTCTGGCTCTGGCTATAAAGAAATGCGGTGATTAGTAGAGATGTGTTCTTGGTGGTTTGCCTTCTCGGGTGTACTCTCTGTGAAAGAAGCCTAGAGCATAAACAGAGGAGAGGTTGGGAGGAAGTGAGAGTTACTGCAGAAGAGAAACAAGTAGAAGAAGAAGATGAACATCCAATTTTGTGTTTCTTTCGGGTGTTGGCTGAGCTTGTTGGAGGATGGCAGTGAGCTCTTGCAGAAACTGTCTTTTGCTCTTTGGGTTTTTTAGTGAGGTAGTCTGTATTTGTACAGAATTGAAGTGAGGAGAAGTGTACTCAACAGGTATGATGACTTGTCTCTCAACTCTTATGGGATTCCGTAGATGCTGCCTTGGATGTTGGGTTGGGATTTTGTTATCTATTTGGTTATATTTTTGATAAAAGAAGGATATTATCAAAGAAGTTCTATGTACTTGAATATGCTTTCTGTGATGGATTTTATTGATGAATAATCTTAAACTATGCCTCTGTTGATAATCAAAAACATCCTGTTGGTGTTGTTGTGCCTTCTTTGGATGATGTCTATGATGTCTTGATTATTATCTGTGAAAGGTGGATATTATATTGATGAATATTAGATATTGGTTACTATCGAGGGATATCTTGAATAATCTGTTGTTATGTTGGATTGGTTTTGGATTGTGACAAGTTGTCTTGTTCTTTTGTTGGTGACCTGCTGCAAATGATTTAATGGATGAAGAGCAAGTTGGTGAATGACCAAATTAATGACAACTTTTGGAGGTCGCGTTGAGATGTGTTGCCGCTTTTGGGTGTGTTTCAAGTATGCAGGCATTACAAAGTCATTTATATAGTCTTTTACATGGAGTTATGGATATGTGCAATGGAGATTGTGTGATTGGACTTTGTTAGTTTCTGTGGATGGTTGTTTTGTCAATTATGGTTATAATCTACTCTCTGTGAAGCTTTAGTTTGATTATTGTTGATGTTGAATCTGTTGTTGTTATTCCGTTATTCAGCTTTTGCCACTAAGTTAGATTTGGAAATCTGTTACGTTTGGTTATTTTGGGCGACATTGATTATTGCTATATGTGGATGTGAAATGTTAATATAGGGGTGTTGTTAAATTGAGAAAAGTGGAAAATGTCTGGTACGTCAATAAGTCTTGAATGATTAAGGAAATATGAAGATGACTTTATAATGTATTCACTCGATACTTTCATGTTACAATAGGCATTAACTGGTTCTCTACTCTAATGTGGGACATATGGTTTTCTGCTAAATTACTATTCGGTTTTGTAAAGTTACTTTATCTTGTCACATTGATGGAATGAGCAACATTGTGAGGTTTGCTATTCCGTTGTCCATATTCAGATAGTGAAAGTGTTGAGTCGTAGAAATAAGAGGAATAATACGTGATTTTAATGGTTTTGAAGGTACTAAGATGAGAGAAGATGCAGAAACGCATTGTGGACGCCAGGTAAGTTGATATTGACTGTATTTTGGTCTTCGGACCCTACATCGCAAGAATTAGGATTGTATGCTGTGTGTTTACTAGATTTAGGTTCTTTTAACGATGTGTTTATTACACATTTATTGCATATAGAATTGTATGAATCCACGTGCATATTGTATGACATAATAATCTATGTAAATAAGCGTGTGGGGGTTCGGGAAAACAATGACGTCCCATTGTCATACAAATCCATGTTGGAAGGATTAGAAAGCCCCTAGGTTAGAGACATGGGATACCATGGTTCATTGCTTCCTGTTCTGAAATCCCCAACATTCTCGTAACAAAAGAGTGTATACGGCCTGGGAAAACCCCTTGATATATATATATATTGCTCCTTTGTGGAATGACCGGATTTTCTCATGGTCCCACGGTGTTTGTCATGTATGCACTCTTGGCTTAAATTGCATTGTATGGTCATGCATTGCATTGCATTTCATTTTATCACTTCCTGAGCGTTAGGCTCATTAGTTTAGGTCTTGTGATGTAGGTACGAACGAGCAACAAATGAACAGGTTAAAGACAGTTGATGAAGGATTTGCACGGGTGGATCTTGTGGCTGGCTGGGCTAAAGTGTTAAATGGAAAGTATTTGAAAAAGAGTTTTGTAACTTATTTCTTGTTTTTTAATGTTCTTTTTATTCTGCTCCATTTCCTATAAAGAATGTTATGACTTCTGAAATAAACTGAGAAAGATGAAAGTAAACTGATAAAAGTGAAAGTAAAGAGTTTTATCGATCAGATTTTACAAGGAAAAAGACTCTGATGTTTTTATGAAAAGAAAGTTTTTGAATTTTACGCATTTTAAAGAAATAGAAAAATACGGGATGTTACAGTTCCCACAATAGTCGAATTTAGGGTGACACCTCGTAAGAGTCAAAGGTTGACAACCTTTGAATTAGTCAAAGGTGGCGATCAGGTAATAGTCAAAGTGTAAACAGTTTTACTGGCACCCGTAAGCCAATTGTTTAGTGGATCTCAAAGTGGAATCTTGAAGCGCAGACGTAGGAAGGTTTGCCGAACCGCATAAACAATATCGTGTGCACAATCTCTATCTCTTACTATTTAATTTACGCATTTATTGTGTTTGCTTATTTAATCGTATTCGATAAATCACTTAGGGATTTAGAGAATTTAAATATCGCACGAAAAAGTTAGTACGATATATTCACCCCCCCTCCCCCTCTATAGGCGTATATCGATCATTCAAGTGATACCCAACGAATAAAATTTATTTAATTGCATGAAAATGGTAAAGAAGCCTAATTCATACTCCTCCCCATAGACTCAATAAACATGTTAGAACAATTAAATACCTATTTTCAAGGGTATTTTCAATATAATAACTTATAGTAACATAATCAAATAAATATATTCATCATCAAAACAATCATTCTTACTTTCCATTAACTTCAATATAATAACTTAAAGTAACATAATCAAATATACATATTCATCATCAAAACAATCATCCTTAATTTCTATTAAGCCAACGAGCTCTTCTTTTTTATGATGACAATCACTTATTCTAGGTTATACATTTACTCCTCTTATGTTCATGAACTTTACTCTTTATGACCTCTAACTCATCCTCCTTGTCATTATAAAATGAAATTAATTAGTTGAAGAATTAAAAAAAAAAATTTGGCAGAGTTTCTTTTGTTTTCTTGCTCCATTTTTTGCCATTTTTAACATAAATGGCCTGCATTAGAAATGTAAATATATCCAAAACAATCAGTATTCCAAAACAAACTCATTATTAGAATATGTAAACATAAAGAACAGTGTTTCACATCATCAAAACATAGTAATAGTTCAAATCTTAAAAAAAAAACCATTAAGTTTACACTAAAATTTGACAACATCCCTTGGTCGATCTAAACATTGCATGATGGTTCGACATCTGTCAATGAAGGTGCACGAGAAACATCCCTAGGCCGAGCCTCATACATATAGTTGTCATCATCCTCATTATCCATCGATTCCTGAAGTGTGGCCAGTTTAGAGAGAATCACCTCCTTAGTGGAACTAATCCCCTATATTTACTGAGACATTCCTTCAATAGCTGAAGTCATACTAGATATGCTAGCTACAAGAGTATTCCAATCCTCCTCAGATACAATCCTATGATGATGTAGATTCCTCCAAGAATAAGAGAAATTCGTATCTTAATTCTCCAAGATCAGCTATAATATGATGTTGATAGAAACTTCAACTCGTTGCTTATATTGAAGCAAGAACATTGGTAGACTTGTATGGAAACTGCAACCCGTTGCTTATATTGAAGCAAGAACTTTGGTATAATGGAAATGCCACAAACAGGATGGAAGAACCATTTGATAAGTTGAGGAGGAAAGCCACAAGAAATACCTTGATAAGTTTAAAGAGTTCTAAAGATCAAAAAGAGAATTCTCTCAAATGTGGATGATAAGTTGATTTCATTTTCTTTTTGCATGTCTATTTATAAGTTTAAAGTACAAAGAAGAGTTTCTAATAATTAAATACTCTCTTAATGACTTTTTGCCTAATAGATTTGTAACCTCTTACAATAGTAAAAGCCTTTTACGCCACATAGAGTAATTAAGGACTAGTAACCTCCACTTAATAAAATATCTTTATTTTGGTAACCACAATAGTCTTAATTGTATTAAATGTCTTCTGGTACCGCAATGCACTATAATAAGAGTCTCTTAAGTGCTTTAAATAATAGGTTATGGATTTATGACTTGGTCACTTTGACTAATGACCTTGGCCACTTTGATTGAAGAGAATGGCCACTTTCATTAATGATTGCTCCTCATCTTCACTAACTTTGATGAAGTAAACCAATCTTTGATGTTCCTCATTAATGGCCACTTTGAACTCTTCTTCTTAAACCTTCCAAATTAAATGATTGAGTTCTTTTTTGAATTGTTTAGCTCTAGCTCTTGTAACTAGTCAAATTGGTTCATTAAATTCCTTAGTAGTCATGCCATCATCATATGATAAGAGAATGGAGTGTGAGATGAAGGAGGGAGCTCATCCTCCAACTGTGCATCTGTTAGGAGAAATGTGCTCAACAAGCAAATGTAATAGAACAATTTTATAATATATGAATAAATTTATATTGATTAATATTATGTTAACATTTTAGATTTTGTTTTATAAAATTCATAGAAAATTTTTTGGTAATTTATGCTAACTTTATATTAACATATATATTGTATATATGTAGGATAAAATATAAAGAGTAATAACCAGAATATGTCCATGACTTATATTTGAAATATGGAATCTTCAAATAATTCATAGTCATAAACATAGTTGATCTCATTAAGAATGTATAGTCATATCCTGACTAAATATGTAGTGACATAAGATAAATATGTTTTATATAATATGATTACATAGGACTGGACCAGATAAAATTATATTGTTATGATAATTTTTGTTAAATATAGAGCAATTAATTTATCATAATGATGGTCATAAATGTATGATCTTAATTCATTCTATTTAATAAACTCATATTTTATTTTAATTTATTCTTTGATTTACTTGGTAAAGTTTTGTAAAAGTTACGATTCGTATACCTTGTATATTGGGAGTAAATTAAAATGAATAGCTGGAAATGTTAATATCGATACAATGATATCCATTCCTATAGATTTCCTTGATTGTTAGTTCAAGGATCGAATAATTAGCGCGCAATTCATAATCGTTATGAATTAATTATTCAATTAAGAACTAATGGTAGTCAAGGATAAAGAAGTAATATGAGACGTTAACGGATTATAAACCTATCTCTATTGCGAATCTAAATGGAGGGTTATTACATATATAATGACTATATCAATGGACATTACTTTAAGTAAATATAATCTATAGTTTTGAGAGTGCAACTCTAAGTATTTAGTGGAATTACTTTAGAGTTAATAATTATGTTAATTAATATAAAGAGTTTATATTAATTAACAAAATATTATTGGAGCTTAAAAATATAGGTCTATCGGTCCCTTTGTCACCTTCTATCATTATTCGAATAATAGAAAAATGAACAAAGAAGATTAAATAATTAATTATGAATTAATTATTTAATACACTCAATAATAAGTTTATTATTTATTTTTCATTAGATGAAATAATTGAATTATTGGTTATTCAAGTAAGACAAAATGACAAAAGTTATCAAAGTTAAGATATTTGTTATATTTCATTAAATGGAATAATTGAATTATTGATTATTCAATTAATTAACAAATATAAAGTAACTTTTAAAAAATAGTTTTTAAAATGGATTTTGTCAAATTTGAATTAATGTCAAATTTGATTTAATGTCATGACCTTTTGTTTTCCATAACATTTTTGTTATAAATGTGTTATAATTTAAATGTGCCAAGTGTTGAGCTATGATGACAAGACTTTTGATTTCCATAACATTTTTATAAATGTATGAAAACAATTATAACTTTAATGAGGAATTTGTAGTGTTTTTCTCTAAATACCATAATGGCCATTATGGAGCAATACCACTATAAATAGAGGTTCAACCTCATTAGATAGAGGTTGGTGAAAAAGTTGTAGTTGATGTTGAAATCTTTGAGATTAAGGAATTCATTTTGAGAGAAAAATTTGTATCTTCCATGTTGGCTTTAGAGAAGTGTTTTCTAAATCCAAATAGATCGTCTCATGTGTTGAGACGTGCTTATTCGAGGTGAGGAGGATTGGTGGAGAAAATCGAAGGTTGATTTTGTACCCGTATGAAGTAAGCTACAAAGGTAACATTCTTCATCTTTTAGATTAGATCTAAATAGAGATTTTTTAAATACATATTATTATTAATATATTATAACAACGATCAGTTTTATGTTCATGTTGAAATTGTTTTTCATGATACATAGGTTATGCATGTTACCGTTGTTATGAACTCGGTAATTCTGCTGTGCGAGGGAACCTAAAAACCAACATCATCTTGATCTTGAGAGAATGTAGCTGAGGTGGAAGCACAATGATTAGCTTTGAAAGTCCATTCACCTCAAACATGAACTATATCCATTAGACCCAAAGTACGGTAATCGTACGCATTAACTCCTTTTTTCTTTCTTCTTGGCTCATCTGAGGGTATTACAATTTTGAAATGCTCAAAAATTTTCTGAATTAATGTGTTGAAAGGCAAATTTTTATTGCAATTCAAAATGATATCACCCATGTGTCTCAAAACCACATAACCCAGATTGAATTGCTTTCCAATTAATATTTTTTTCATAAGGTAGAGATCCATACAAATCACATAATCTTAGTGTTCATCACATTGCAAAACGGTGTGAGAAATCAAGTGATAGGTAATTCATCCCTTG
The DNA here is from genome assembly GCA_022433065.1 of Begonia loranthoides. Lineage (NCBI taxonomy): Eukaryota > Viridiplantae > Streptophyta > Magnoliopsida > Cucurbitales > Begoniaceae > Begonia > Begonia loranthoides. The sequence continues at coordinate 13,807,691 of CM039486.1, read as the reverse complement.
ACATTGAGGTCCTTGGATTTAGGATTGTAGAAAACACCAATATTAGGATTTCTATGAATCTTCCTAAGAAATCAAGTCCTTCCCCTTGTGAAATGTAGTTTGGGTCCTAGGAAACATGATAATGTTTGTCACTCGGCTCATACATTGAAAAACCAATTAAGTCAGTTATAGTTTTCAAAGTTAACCTTATTTTTTGATTGAGAACATATATCTTAACCACAAGTGGTTGTACCGAAGCTGACATGTTATCATAAAAGATATAGATAAGTCTCTCATGAGTGTCACTGCTATTGTTGCGCAACCTAGATAATTCAATTTGCTCAAATAATTCACCAATTCTCAAAAAACTAAAATGAGAAAAGTTTACTCTCCTAGATTAAATGACTAAGCACTCCTTATTATTCATCTCATAATGTACCCTATCTTTATTTGTCCTAAATTTAGTAGAAAAATACCAAGTTGGAGGTCGACGTACCGGAGACAATTCTCCTTGAGTTAGAGCAATCTTCCTTGTCAGAGCAATTTTAGATGTCCTAGATGCAATGAAATTTGAAGTTGATAAACGTTTGGAAAGGAGGAATGGCCGAGAAATTGGAACGATAAAAGCATAGATTTTGGTGAGAATGAGAAAGGGGAAAAGACAAATCAAGAGAGAAAAATGATTCCAGAGTACAGAATTCCAAGGTTGGTGCTCCGAAGGTGATGGAAATCTCTGCAGAGGACAGAGAAGATCATTGGGGTTGCTTAGGGTTTACATGAACGCGACAGAGGTCATTCTATTTCTTGTATAGGTGACTGTATGGGTATCTGAGTTTTTAAAAGTAGACAACCATGCAGAACCACTTGGCAAGAAATGTGTGCATCTGCATTGGATGACCTGACGTGAACTGAGGGTGTCTTGCAACCCATCAACACTTTTCTGAATCAAGTCATAAGAGACCCAATAGAATTCTATTGTTAGTAAAAGTCTTTTCATTTAAGGGTTTTGTGCAAATATCAGCTAATTGATTTTTGAAATTTACAAATTCAAGAGATACGTAACCTTTTAGAATGTGATCTCAAATAAAATGGTAATGTATTTAGTACGAGAATGATGAATACGGTTCTTGGAAACAATGATGGCACTAGTGTTGTCACACTTAATTGAGATTTTCTCATAAGCTTGTCCATAATCCTCCAAAGTTTTCTTCATCCAAATCAATTGAGCAGAACAACTCTCGGTGATAGTTTATTCACTCTCGACAGTTGAGAGAGCCACAGAGTTTTGTTTCTTAGAATACAAGGACACTAAGGATCCTCCGACAAATTGACATGTTTCACTTGTATTTTTCTTATCAACTAAGCTACCAATATAATCAAAATCCTTGTACCCAATAATTTCAAAGGAGCCACCTTTAGGATACCATAGTCCCAAATTGTAAGTGCCACTTAAATATTTGAAAATTCTTTTTCCTGCATTCAAATGGGACTTCTTAAGGCAAGCTTGAAATCTAGCACATAGACATACGTTAAAGAGAATATCTGGCTTACTAGCCATTAAATAAAGTAAAGATCTAATCATACCTCTATATCTCTTTACGTCTACCCACTTACCACTCTCATCTTTGTTTAATTTTGGGGAGGTGCTCATTAGAGTGCAAGAGGGGTTGGAGTTAACCATTCCTATAATATCCGAAAAAATTTCATTATGTTCAATGTAAAGAATTGTGTGTTATATGTTTTGATAAATGAAATGTGTTTGAATATAGTGATTATGAATTGGTTATGTTGGGAATTATACTATGTGAGGTATATTTGGGAATTTTGTGTATAGAAAGAGGAGTGAAGATTCAAAGGTTATGAGACTTTTAGAGAAGGAAGTAGTCAATCACAATAAGGACTGAACAACCGGTTGTACATAGGAATGAAAATTAGAAGCTCTCATGTGATTAGTGGTTGATCAATGGGTTTAGTGGTCGATCGACTTCATTGCAGATTGAAAAATAAAGATTTTGGGTGGTCAATCGGTGAAGGACTTGTGTCTATACAGATTGTTAAGTCAAAAACTTCCGGTCGATTGGCTTAAGAAGGGCAGTCGATCAATGTCTATATGGATTGTAAAGTTGAGATTAGCAGTTGATCATCTAGAAGAAGGTGTTCGACCAGTTTATCGAAGAAAGCATAGAGCTAAGCTTTGGGATTGTTTTATGGTTGATCAATTGAAGAGGAGTGATCGACCGAAATGTAATAGGTCACCTGAAATTTTGATAGGATGTCACGTTCCAATTAGAGGCTTTGAAGGTTGGAGACCCTAGAATTGATCCGAGTTATCAGAAGAGGAGCTTGACCCTAACCAAACCGGTTGGTTGAACCAAAGTTATCAAAGGTTTGATCTTTCAAGATTTAAGCTTGAAGAGACCAAGTTCTTTGTGAAGAAGAAAAAGAGAGGAAGACCTTACAAACACACAAGTTTATTTCAAAATTTAATCCCCTCTAATGAGGTCTTACACTTGTTTAAATAGGAAAATATTAGGTTAACCCTAAAACATTGCAAAAAGACCAAAATAACCAAGAAAATCATAAAAATTAAGGTTTGGAGTGGAAGGGGCGGCAGGGCGTGTGCCAGGGGTGCTGGGCAGAAGCAGGCTTGGGCTGGATCATGGTACACTGTCTGGTGCTGACGGGCACATTGTCGAGCGAGGTTGGATCAGGCGTGGGTTGATGACGGGGTGCACTGACGAGGCACGCTTACTGGAGCAGATATTGTGGGATGCGCAAGCTGACAGGGCGCGCTGATGCGGCCGGGTCAGGCGACGATGGGCATGATGTTGGGCGGGGCTATATCGGGCTTGGGTGGTGGACGTGGCGCGCTAAGGGGGGCGGGATTCGTGGGATGCGCCTACTGACGTGGCGCAGTGACCGAGCATGCTGCCGGGCTAGGCTGCGCATTGCGCTTAGGCGCTGGGCTGCGGACTTGCTGTGGGGTCTACCCGCACTATAGGTGGGCCTTTAGGCCTTTTGGAAACATAGTCTCCTTTTGCATCCTTTGACTTGAATTTCCTTTTCTATCCCTCCTCCAATGCTTAGCAACCTATTCAAGGCTTTTGGATCATGGATTTTGGGCTCCTTTTTTGAACTTCTCCCATAAAAATTAGTAGCTTTTCCTTCACCCTCTTTATCCTTGTTCCTGTCTTTGGGCCTCCAATGCCTCCTAATGGATCTTGGCCTTTGTAACATTCCCGAATCACATAATTTCTCCCTTCTTTGAGAAGATTCGTCCTCGAATCACGTACATCATACGAGGACAAGTTAATAGTATTTAAGGAAGCATTAATCTTACCGTTTACACTTGGTAGGTCATCTTCATAAATGTTGTCATTGATGTGCTCCAAGGCTTGGGATGGACCATCTCCTTGTGGTTGATTGACAAATCTTTCCTTTGGATGTAAATTCCTAACAACTTCGACTTTTTTCTTTCCATCAAAATTAACAAACTCATTAGTAGATAAAGGTAAAAAGTCAATTGGAATTACCATATTGAATCCACAAACAAATTCAAAGGATGAGTAACATGTAATAGAATGAACAATCTTATTATATGTATACTCATCATGTTGTAAGCATTTTTTCAATTCATTATATAATTGAATTTCTCTTAAAGTAATAAAGATTAAATACAAGCATTTAACATATGATTTTACAATTTTGCCATAAACCAAATCATCATCAATGAATCAATCTAATAGCAATTTTTCCAATAAAATATTTAAGCACACAATCCATTATTATCACAAGAATGCTAGAAACAATAAATAATCCATAAAGCATGAATATCCATTCATATAACAAAAATAGGCATCCATATAATCCATGTTTATCTTTAAACACAAATTTCCAATATTCATCTCTCAAATCAAACTTAAAAATTATGTTTGCTCAATATAGTTCATTAATTAACAATTTATAAGGATAATACTTAGGAACAAAACATGTATGCTTCTCAAATAATAATCCTTTATGCATGTACAAATCAAAACATGCAATCATTCCACAATCAATCCAAAACTTTCTATAAAATTTATACATGCATCTTTATCCCAATTCCTCCAAAATCTTCTAAAACCAAAGTCTTGATCATGTAAACTCTTAATAAATTCATATTTAAATAATTTAGTTTGAAGATAAATTACAAACCTTTTTGACATTGGTTAGCAACCAAAATGTCCTTACCTTTTTTGGATTAGATGTCCTTCGAGAACTTCTTGTTGTGATTCATCCAATTTGTTTGTCCCTCTTCTACTTTTTCTTGATAATCCTACAAAATAGGTGAGACAAACACTAGAAAAGAAGTTTGTTCAATGGAGGTAAAAGAAACATTTTTACATAAAAGGAAAATTACCTCACTATTTTTCTCACACTTTTTAATCACTCTAATTTCCTTATCTTCCTTTTCTCCCTCGGATTTTACCTCCTCTACCCCTCCCTTTTTCTCTGTCTTTCTCTTTGATTTTACTCTCTCTTCCTCCAAATTATTTTCTTCCTCATTGCCTTTTCACTCACTTTAATTTTGGCTTTTCTCTTTATGGCTCTTTTGACTCTTTTTTCATCTTTGCCTTTTTCCTTCTTTACTTATCCAACTCCCTCAGTTTGTTAGACTCCTTCAAATTCAAAGTTTTTCCTTTTTTGTTTTGGCGCAATTTTCAAAATCCTTGGCAAGTCTTCCAATTTGTTGCTCAACTTTGTCTCTCTCTTTTCCTTTAGGATCACAATAATCTTACTTTTTCTCAAGTTCTCAACTTATCGTCTTGTTTGAGATGGCACACTTGACTCACTTTATTTGGATCATCAATCACTTCTTTAGAACTTGATGTTGCTGTGGTGATTGGTTTCTCCTTCCAACAAGATTCCAAAAGTTTCTCAAAATTGACTTGTGATTGCCGGCTTAATAACCTATAATAGTGTAAAGGGACAAACCTCTTTCTCATGACACCCCTCAAATTTTTCCAAGTTCGACTTTGTAGGTCTCCATACCTCCTTTGATTTCTTAACAATTGTTCCCACCATAAGCTAGCGTAATCCGTGAACTTTAAAGTGACCAACTTGATCTTTTCTTCTTCCGAGTAATTTTGACATGCAAATGTGAGATCCACTTTTTGCTTCCACTCTAGGTATGTCTTCGGATCGCTTCTTCCTTGAAAAGGTGGTATATCGTCCTTTACGTTGCTCAAACTATCATTCACATGGAAATCTCTTTCAAAACTTCTCCTTTGTCGGCCATGTATTGGTGTTGGTGTTTCCAAACGATCTATCCTTTGATTTAGGGCTTGAAATTAGCCTTCCAGGTCCCTCATAAATATTCGTAAGTCAACATGTGTATTTTCTTCACTTTCCCTCATATTGTTAGATCAATAAATATAAAGAAAGTAGATGGGAAGAAGAGATTATAATAATTGTGATAAAAAAGAAAAATCACAAAAAGAAGTGATGTGTCCCAATGTCATATCACACGACCCAGAGCCAAGAGGCTCATCTCTTATTTAAGAAATTACTATTTTGCAGGCTTTACAAAGCTAATGGACCTTGAAGGCAAACCATTGCATGATGATAAAGAGGCTCCTAGACATGTGAACACTTAGAGAGAAGAAAGCCTCACTCGGCTAGGACCCATCATGCACAGTTTTGTTGATCACGTGTTGGCCGAGACCAATTAGGCCATTTGGAGAAAGATATGTGTAATTTCTATTTTGTCATATTGATTTAGATGTTGTTGAACCTATTACTGCTAGTTGGATTACATTTTGATTAGTTTTAGGTTATTTGAATTTGTTTTGATTTGAGGTTCTTGGCTAGCATGTTAGCCAAGCCCTCATGCCCCATTTTTGTGAACTCAACTCAAGGGCATTTCTATAATTTTCTTCTTTTGTTTCATCAGGGAGGTATTTAGCCCTATCTAATGAAACCCTAAACAAGATTTGGAACCCCCTTTGCAGCTACAACCTCGTGAGAAGGTTTTCTCTCAAAACCCCGGTGTACGATTTTTGCTTCGTCGCAAACCCTAACACCAAAGCTCCTCCTCTCATTCATTCTTACACGGTCTTGGAGAGGAGGTTCGAGCGAGCTCTTGCAGCATCTTCTTTAGGAGGTGTCGTGAGGTGTGGAGTTAGAAGATCGTGGCAAAAGCCAAGGTGGAGAGATACTCTTTGAAGTGTCCTGAACCAGTAGCATTCCTCAGAAGTTTGAGGGCTTGAAAACCAGCTTGGTGCTCCTTGTTCTTCCCATTTTTCCCCAAGTCATTACTGTATTTTGAACTAAGAATATTGGCTCTTCTGTTCTTGTGAAATGCTGGGTGGCATTTGTTGAATTAGATTCGTAATTTTAAAGTTATGCAAGTTTTCCAAAAGTGCTGCAAACGGTTTTTGTTTGATGTTTCCGAGCAGGGTTTTCTCCAGCGTGTAAATCCGCATGTGAATCTAGTTTAACGTGGATTTTGGAGGTGATTTTTAATTAGTTGTTTACTAGTGGTCCTATAAAATTAAGGTCAAAATGCTCAATGTAATCCGAGTTCCATTCAGTTTAATTTCAGTACTCGGATTTTAGGGAGACCGATAAATTCTGAACAGCTTGTTCCTCTGTCTATAACTCTGTGGTTATTCGGATTTTGAATTTGAATTTTTAAGAGTTTGAAGCCCTGTGGAAGGTGGTTAATTGAAGATAAAATTAGATTAATTTGGATTTAAAGTCAAGACTTTGTACGTCGTTCTTTGGAGGTCGTTAGAACTACCTTTGCAGAAATTGTTTTAGGACAGAGTTTTAATTTGCTCATAACTCACGTTCCACAACGAACTTGAACGAGAATTTTGGACTACGTTATCCTCTTTGATACTTTTTGAATTCTTGAAATTTTGGTTGTGTTTGGCTGTATGCAATTGAAGATATGCTTAATGGAAGTTACTGCCATATTTATAAGCTAGCCGATTGTACTCATTTGGGGAAATTGTTTCTTGGGCATTTTGGGGCACAACATCTAGTATGAGCCTGCAAATTTTCAGGTTCCCTTGCTCCTATTTTATTACTATATTATTTGGAGAATTTTATCTTCCCTTATGATGAAACAAGACTACCAGTATGTGAGATATTACAGTGAAGAAGAAAATGAGTTATTGGTGTCTATTCCAACTTTTAGCGGTTCACACTTTGCCGAAGACTATTTGGACTGGGAAGGAGGTTGACAAAATTTTTCTATGACTGTGTTTTTTGGAAAGAAGCACAGTAAAAATTATTTCTTCAAAGCTTCGAGGAAGAGCTTCAAGATGGTGGGACAAACTAAGATGGTGGGACAAACTAATTTCCTACCAAAAAGAAAACAGAGAAGAAGACATCAACATGTGGCATTTGTTGAAGAAATACTTAAGGAGAAAATTTGCTCCCATCCGCAAAGAGATTTTCTAAGAGTCAACAATCCGACCGCAAGGAGTTGAAGGCCAGCTTGGTGCTCCATGTTCTTCCCTTTTTTCCCTAAATTCATTACTGTATTTTGAACTGAGAATATTTTCTCTTCTGTTCTTGTGAAATGCTGGGTCGTATTTGTTGAATTGGATTCGTAATTTTAAAGTTATGCAAGTTTTTCCAAAAGTACCGCAAACTGTTTTCGGGTTTGATGTTTCCGAGTAGGGTTTTCTCCATGGCATAAGTTCGCATGTGAATCGAGTTTAAAAGTGGATTTTGGAGGTGATTTTTTGTTGGTTGTTTACTAGTGGTCCTATAAAATTGAGGTCAAAAGGCCATATGAAATCCGAGTTCCATTCAGTCTAATTTCAGTACTCGGATTTTAGGGCTAACCAATAAATTTTGAACAGGTTGTTCCTCTGTCTGTAACTCTGTGGTTATTCGGATTTTGAATCTGAATTTTTAAGGGTTTGAAGCCCTGTGAAAGGTGGTTAATTAAAGACCGAATTGGATTAATTTGGATTTAAAGTCAAGACTTTGTGTGTCGTTCTTTGGAGGTTTTCGAACTACCTCTGCAGAAACTTTTTAGGATAGAGTTTTAATTTGCTCATAACTCACATTCCACAATGAATTTGAATGATATTTTTGAATTGAATTATCCTCTTTGATACTTTTTAGATTCCTAAAATTTTGGTTGTGTTTAGCTTTATGCAATTGAAGATATGTTTATTAGAAGTTACTGCCCTGTTTATAAGCTAGTCGATTGTGCTCATTTGAGGAAATTGTTTCATGTGCATTTTGGGGCACATCAAGAAGGAAATAAAATTACAAAAAAATTAAATTGCGGAGTTGAAGTGCGGTAATGTAAATGCGGTAAGTAAATTGTGGAAAGGTAAATAGCGGAAAGGTAAATTGCGGAAAATAAATTGCGAAAAAAGTAAATGGCGAAATGACAATAAAATTAAGGTCCTTTCTCACTCGGTCACCTGTTTCCCTCGATTAATGTTCACTCCCACTCATGTTTGCTCTCGAATGGCTTTTATAATAATAGACTGACACTCTTGCCTTTTAACACTTGATCCCTGCTTTTAGGTCTTTACGTAATAACTCAATGAAAGAACAAAATGGGTGTTCAATCAAGCAAAAACCAAAAAAAGTGAAAACTTTTTCAAACTTTAAATTCAATTTTCCCTAAGTTTGATTAAAAGCCAAGCTACTCACACTACTTATTGTGATTAAGGAGCCTAAGAAGCAATACTTTGAATTTGGGATAAGGTATTGAAGAACTTTCCCAAAGAGGAAACTTTGTGCTGAAAATTTCTGAAAAGTAAAAGAAATAGACCAGAGATTAGATATTTGACTTGTACTCTTTAAGATGTTTCTAACAAGGTATTTTTGATTTTTTTTGGACTAGACCTTCCTTTTTTTGTTTGGATTTTTGAAATTTTGAAGAAAAGGCTATTTTTTTTTTCAAGAGTTGATCAAAAGATCAAAGACAATAACTTTGATAGAGGATCGAAAGAAAAGAAAAGAACCCTTTTTTTTTTATATAGATAATTGAAGAGCAAAAAAGATAGATAAAGAAATAGATAACAAGAAAATAAAGATAGCTACTTGAATTCGTTCGAGCCAATGCTCTAATACCAACTGATGCGAACCTAGGGTATTAAAGAACCCTAGACCCAACAACAAATGCAGAGCGTCGAAAAGGATCGTCGTACGAAGCAAGAAATGTGTAGAAAAGAACTTGACCCTAGCCAAACATGTCGACTAGAACCAGAGTTATCAGAAGAGGAGCTTGACCCTAACCAAACCTGTAACGACCCAAATTTTCATACATTTAAAAATGCATTAAATTTTGATAAAAACATATCAGAGTGCATGCCGGGCCGTTAGGAACACTTTAAAAACATTTCATAAGTAAATCATTTCATAAATAAAAGCATTTGCGGAAGCGCAAATAATTTAAAGAAAATAAACTAAACATTTATATTACAATTTATGAAAAAGTAAACTGAATTTAAGTACAAATTAATTACAATTTAACTGTCTCTCACTTTACATAGCTTGGCCAACCACAAGCTCGCGTGTTCAAATCCCTCATCAATTGCTTCTTCAATTGCTCAAGGACTCCGCGCGTACATGTACCAACACCGCAAGTAAGACGTGAGCCTAAAGGCCCAGTAAGAAAATGGGTTTATGCATATGAAATGTCACTCTTTAATTCTTTGGAATGGGTCCGCCCCAAACAAATCTTTTAATTACGTATATTAGGCATAGTTACGTATTTTAGGAATAGCTCGTACATGGAGCATGGAGTTTGGGAAATTCTATGTTTTCTAATTAATTATGTTAATTAGTCTTGTGATCCCGACAAGGGAAAGATTAATGTTTTTCCTCAATCAAGGCGTGTGGCCACCCCGTGATGGTTTTCCTAATTGTTTCTATTGTCATGAGACTACCCTAAACATATATACAACATACAAGGGATTAGTCAAAACCATACAATAAATTAAGCAAAACAACACTTTAAAGAACGATAGCATGCTTTTGATGTTTATAACCTAAGTTTGTTAACATGCTCATATTAATTAGCTTATTTACATGCTTAGGTTAGCTAAATTGGATTACCGTGGTCAATCAATTAACATACTTGGAATGCTAGTTAATTACTCTAGTTATAATCACTTTAATTAATTAGCTCGCGGGGTTGATTAACAACTTTTAATTAAACAACTACTTAATCAAGAACTAGCAAATCAGTTAAGCTGTTTAGCAAAGGAATTTCCTACAAGTATCAAACACACAACAACACCAAGAGGAATACATGTGAACCTACAAAACAATCATACTATAGCGAACATAAGAGCGCACGACAATAAATAAATCAAAAGAATACAACATGCTTGAAAAGTTTATAACCTAATTTATTATCATGCTTATTTTAATTAACTTATTTATCTACGTTAACTAAATTGATTAGGTTAATTTACTCACAAAGTGAAACAGCGAATCATGCCTACGAATCATGCTTCTTAACAGCAATAAATAGCTATAATAATGATGAAACAGAACAGCGAATTGTGCTTTTCGACAAACAAAATCTACAATATCAGTATTAAATTTAGAACAGTAAAATGTGCTCCTTCAAAGGCTAATAACACAGTAGAAAATAAATACAAATCTTTCTCTTAAATGACTACTACTGTTGTAGAAAGATAAGGCAGCAAAACATGCTCATTATGCTAGTTAATTTCACTGGTTATAAACACTCAAATCAAGTAGCATGCTCAAAGACTATCTACAGAGTGAACTCAACAAATGGAACCATCATCAGAGAAAAGCAACATCGAAGCACAAGCATCCAAACATAGAAGAACATACATGCTAACAATGGAGGAGCAACAAGGAGATGTCATAGAGCATCCTAATAATCTAGCATTCTACACTATCAACTCCAGGAAATAACAAACAGCAAGGAAAACAACCAATGAGTCACAACAGAGTTTCATCCAGTAACAACAAGCATTCCCATCATTAACCTAACTAACTAGTAATTACAGTGTAACATAAATAATCAACAAACAAGCATAGAAACATATAAACTCTACCACTCACGCACGCATTTGCGGGTAGGGCTTAGACAGCCAGACACACTGAAGTCTTACTGAATGAAGAACACACAAGCAGGGACAACCACTCCACTATCGGCTCCACAGTTCGATCACACACGGCAGAACAGCAGCTCCAGGTATTTGAGAGCAAATTCTTCTCTATATCTGCCTTTTCCTCACTGCCTCTCCTGAATTTATACCCCGAGGACACGTTTGAAAGTTAATAACTTATCCCTCCATTTCAGCGATGAAAACAGATTCTTCGGCTACAATCTTTGTCGTTCAACTCCTTGCCACTAAACCCCATGTTGTTGACCAGCCAACACATACCAGAGAAAGTCAACCAAACAAATCGGTTCGGTTCAATTACGAGCAAACCGGACCATAAGCTCCAGCAAACCAAAGCTCCTGCCCAGCCACGTCGATCACTGCCCAACACGAAGATGCCGTATATTCCACTGAAACCCACTACGAATCACACACACAATTAATTGAGATGCATACCATGAATCGACGCCGAAAACGCAACCCGCGGGAGCTCCAATTTGCCTCGCAAAATCCATCGAATCCGTGACCTAACGCGACCCGTGACGCCTCCCGTCGTGAAAAAACATCCCGGGCACCGAGCCCTAGCCTCGTGCGTTGACACCAGTAGCTCACTCGTTGCCGTCACCTCGCTCGTCGCTCACCGACGCTCCCTCGGTCTCAATCTCTTTGTTCTCTCGGTCTCTCTTCTCTCTTGCGAATGGCTGAGAGCCATTGATAATTTCGCTCAAACCAACCTAAGTGAACCGATGGTGTGAACCGATTCAGTGAGCTGGTTCACTAATTACTCTTCCATTCAACTCCAATTTCTAATTAATTTCTTTTATTTCTAATTTCTCAATTAATATCTAATTAATCACTCTTTAATATTTTAATCCCTCTCCTTTCTTAACTTATTCTTATTAAATCTTTCACTAATTCTTTTCTTAAAATAAATCCAATTAAAGTCCTCTTTAATAATTTAATTAAATGCCTCATTTAATTAAATTATTCTCAACCCAATTTAAATTTCTGATTTCTTTCAAATATCGCTTAATGAAAATTGACGTCTTTGGCAATACCCTGATATATAAAAAGTCGGGGTGTTACAAAACTGGTTGGCTGAACCAAGGCTATCAAAGGTTTAATCTTTCAAGATTGAAGCTTGAAGAGACCAAGTTCTTCGTAAATAAGAAAAAGAGAAGCAGACCTCACAAACACACAAGTTTATTTCAAAATTCAATCCCCTCTAATGAGGCCCTACACTTGTTTAATTAGGAAAACATTAGGTTAACCTTAAAACATTGTAAAAAGAACAAAATAACCAAGAAAAATTGAAAAAATTAGGGTTTGGAATTGAAGGGGCGGCGGGGGCCCGCAACAGGCGCATTGGGCCTGGCCAGCACTTGCGTTAGGTTGGGCCGGGTATGAGCAAGGCTGGCCCGCTCGCGCTGGGCAGAAACGGGTGGTGGCTAGATTGGGGCTTGCGGTCGGGTGCCGATGGGTGCGTTGTCGGGTGGTGTCGGATTGAGTACGGGTTGCTGACGGGGCGCGCTAACGAGGCTCGCTAACTGGCGCAGATATTGCTAGATGCGCGTGCTGACAGGCCACGCTAATGAGACTGGGTTGGGCGATAATGGGAGCGCTGTTAGGCAGGGCTGGATCGAGCTCGGGTGGTGGAAGTGGCGCTTTGATGGGGAGCAGGATTTGTGGGATGCGCCCGCTGATGTGGCGCGGTGATTGGGCGCGGTGATAGGCTGGGCCGTACATTGCGCTCGGGCTCTGGACTTCGTGCTGGGCTGCTAACTTGTTGTGCGTGCTGCGTGCACTACAGGTGGGCCTTCGGGCCTTTTGGAAACATAGCCTCCTTTTGCATCCTTTGACGTGAATTTCCTTTTCTATCCCTCCTCCAATGCTTAGCAAGCTATTCAAGGCCTTTGGGTCATGGATTTAGGGCTTCCTTCCTTGGACTTCTCCCACAAAAAATTAGTGATTTTTCCTTCACCCTCTTTATCCTTGTTCTTGTCTTTGGGCCTCCAATGCCTCCTATTGGATCTTGGCCTTTGTAGCTTTCCCAGATTACATCATGTACGTTGATGCGTACAACAGCTAGCAGAGGCTACGGTCATTGACAGAGTTGTTATACCGGGTGCGTGGGATCACTTTGTATTGATGTATACAGTAGCTGACATGCGGGTCTATTGATGTCTAGCCCTTATCACATAGCGGTTTGAGAATTGATGTCGGAACCGAGTGCATTGATGTGCATAGTTGATGCACTTCCAAGTGCAAGGTTATCAATTCCACAAAAAGAAACACAATTGGCTAGCTTAAGAACGGGGCAGTAACTTCCAATAAGCATATCTTCAATTGTATACAGTAAAACGCAACCAAAATTTCAGTAATCCAAAAAGTATCAAAGTGGATAATGTAGTTCAAAAATCTCATTGAAATTCATTGTGGAATGCAAGTTATGCACTAAACAAGGTTCTGCTCTAAAACAGTTTTCTCAAAAATAGAAACGACGACCAACAAAGGAATGTGCATGAAACGATGACTTCAAATCCAAATGGGACCAAATTGGTGCTCAGCTCTTCCTATTAAAGAGGGCTTGAATCCCTTAAATTATAGAACCAGTTTCAAAAAGAACAGAATGGAACAAAAGTAAACCTGCAAGTGGTCCACGGAAACCCTATGCCCGGTAGCCGTGACTTTAGCGGATCTCTTTGAAGAAACCTCTCCACCTCGTTTTCTCTCCACTTTTATGAACCTCCTCTCTAGACTAGTAGCTAGGTGAAATTACTAGGAGAATCATAGTATGAAATCCAACCTCAAAAAGTAGACAAACCTGAGGAAGGAAGTTTGTTGGAATCAAGTCGCGGGTCACCTTAGCTAGAATCCGATTTAGGCGTTTTTGGAGGGAGCTCCGAAAACAAAGAAGAAACTTGAGCTTCAATTGAACAAAACTTCGAATTAGGGTTGCCTAAGAGAGATTAAAAAACCCTAATAAAAATTACAAAAACACCCTTAAAAATATAAAAATTGGGCATGGATGCTCGGCTAACATGCTAGCCAAGAACCCTTAATAAAACTGAGTCCATGACCTAAAATTAAACCAAAAAAATAACCAAACATCTAGTAACTCCATAAAACATAAATTAAACTAGCTAGACAAAGCATAATGAAGGCATAATCTCCACTAAATGTCCAACTTAGCTTTGTGTTCTTGTTCTTCAAGTTGGCCATGGCTTGTGGGAGTGGTCTGAGAATTGGTTTCATCACTCCAAATGAGGAGATGTTTTGGAGCATCTTTATCTTCAAGTTTTGGTGCCGTTTTGATGTCATCAAGTAGAGTGTTTCTTGCAAGAAAGCAATTGGTTAGATAAGAGATGAGCCTTTTGGCTCGTGCTCGAGTGATCAGACCCTGTGATGCATCAACAATTATACCGGTTCGCATATTGATGTCAAAACCGAGTGTATTGATATGCACAGTTATAGCGGTTCTCCGATTGATGTTGGAACCTATTGCATTGATGTGCACAGTTATAACAATTTGCTGATTGATGTTGGAACCGGGTGTATTGATGTACACAGAGATTGAAAAAGAAAATGAAAAGAATTATGAAACGAAAACTGAAAAAGAAAAGATAAAGAAAAGGAAAAAGAAACGGAAATAGAAAACAAAAAAAGATTTCAAAGATGCATAGCATGTTTACTTTTATTTTATATCACTTACTGAGCGTTAGGCTCATTAATTTAAGTCTTGTTTATGTAGCTATACATACGAGAACAGATTTGGAGCAGTTGATAAAGGATTTGCACGGGCGAATCTTTGGGCTAGCTGGGCTAAAAGAATTTAAATGGAAACAAATTGTTAAAGGTTTTGTAATATAATTAATTTATATTCTTAAATGTTTTGTTTAACTAATAAGGCTTTCGCTGTAACACCCTGAATTTTTTATATCTTAAATTTATTAAGAATAACTAGAAATTAATTAGGGCTATTTGGATTTATCGGGTATTTATCGAGGTATTACCAAGGACGTAACCGTTAGGTTATAATTTGAGAGAATTTATTAGAGGTTTAATTGATAGAAATCCATTTGGGAAATGGAATTACGAAATTTAAATCGGATCCGTAAGAACCCTTTTACGACATTTAGGGTAAGTTGAGAGTTACAATTTGGGTCGGTTAATATGTAGTACGAATATTTAACACACACACACACACACACACACACACACACATATATATATATATATTTTAATGTCAATTAATTAGGATTTAAGATGGGATTCATATATATATATATATATATATATATATATATATATATATATATTTTTTTTTTTTTTTTTTATGTCAATTAATTAGGATTTAAGATGGGATTTAAAATAAAAGAAAAGAAAATTGTGGGAAGCGATGAGGTGGGAGTCGCGAGGGGAGAGATCGATCGGGCGAAGGGGAGCGACGAACAGTGACACGAGGGGAAGCGTGAGCGCGGGTTTTTTGGCGGGTCGCTGTTGACGGTACGGAGCCAGCAAACCTAGGGACGACTAGGAAACTGATCGAACTAGGTTGTTCGTGGGTTCGGTCGGGGCAATGAATTGCATCGTTGTTCTGTTGATTGTGGACGTCGGGTGGCTGGTGGTGTCGGCATCGATGGAATGGCGATGTCGTCGGCTGTGAAGCAGCGAACGACAAGTTGGGGAGGCAAGGCCGTAGCTGACGGTTCAAGCTGGACCGGGCAAAGGCCATGGTCCAGCCTGTTGGTTCTTCAATGCTTAACGGGTACCTTCTTCAGCTAAAATAAACAGTGTGTCGAGCATGGGGAACACACTCTGTAAACTGGACAGAGACGTTGTCGGGAGATTTGCTAGAAGAAGGGGCAGTGAGTGAGAGTTATATAATGTTAAATGGATGAAGATTGGTAATGATAAATGTTATCCTCTATGATGGTTTAATGTATGTGTTGGGAATGGTTTGGCGATGGAGTGGAGATGCTGAACCAGGAGGACTGCTTTGGGGTGTGTTGGGCCGAGAGAAAGTCTTCAGAGGATGGAGTGGAGGACATTTTCCTCTCGGATTCTTGTGATCTCTCAGGTAATGAACACTTCTCCTCTTTTGATGCATTTTGGATGCTAAAGATAAATAGATAAAGGATGTTCACATGGACTTTAAAAGATTTAAGACTCTGTAGTATTTGTTACGGATAAACGCTCCCTGCTATTGAATGATTATTCTCTGTTTGTGGCTTTGTCACCTAGTTTGGTATTATGGAAATCTCTCTCTGTGTAGAACATTATAGAGTATTTGTTTATAAATAATGAAGAAATATAATAAATATTGGAGTTATGCTCTGTTGGTTACTTTTGAAAGCACAAACATGTTGGATTTAACTCTTTGTTGGTTGAGGATTTATTGGTTTTTGCCTGCTATTATAAAGTAAAAGATTGTAATGTTTGTTGTGGGGCTAATTTTGTTGAAGATAAAAATGTTACAAGATGGATTAGAAACAATTTCCGTTGTCAATATTGGTTGTTGTACACACCGACTATGTTTCCGGATGTTGTGAGGATTTGATTATATATTGGGATATTGTTTGGTTCCGTTTTGGTTAGCAATGAGTTCCTAGAAATTTTACGTAATTAAGGAGGGGGAAATGTATAAGTCGTAATTATTAATGATAAATGTCACTAATTTGTGAAGGTATCGGAAAGATGAAGAAGGATAGCGAATAAGTGCAAACCACGATAAAGTATGAAGGTAAGGAAATAGGGTAGAGTCTTGGCCAGTGGAGGCCCTACCCACAAGTAGTGTGTGTGAGTTGTGTCGATTCTCCTTGATGTCTATGGTTTAAAATCTTGGTTGAGTAATTCCTGCAATGTTTCTTTCACTATGTATTGAACTTCCTTGTTAATTTCTTATAACTTCTTTACTACAATGGTTGAAAATAGAATACCTTATGTTGATAGAGAGATGCTAAATGTTTATTGTTCGAATGAAGGAAAAAAAAATGAATGCTTATTGCTCATGGTACAATGATAGGGTATGAAGGAACAAAAGAAAACGTGATCTGGTTGGTTCCATTTACTTTGCTGAAAGTTTAGTGTTTGCATATTCTCATATCAATTGTTAATATAATAGTTTAGTTTATAATTCTTGGTTCTAGTTAGGAGCTATAAATCTTCTAGTTTTATTTAGCATTAATTCATTTAGCACGTTTCCTATCATAATGAATTATCGAGCATGTTTGCTATTGTCGTTCATTAATAGATTTCCACATGTGACTTGCTAAGCACGTTTCTATTAGTTAGTTTCTGAATGTACATATTCAAATATGAATGGTTAGATAACCTCGCTGTATATTCCGCTCGTAAAAGCATGATAAATCACAATTTCTAGCATGATAAAGCATGTTCTATTAGTCATTTGTTAAGCGTGTTTTCGTTAGTCAATTGTTAATCGTGCTTGGTTATTAATTCGTTCACTTTGTTAGTACATGCAATTGTATTTGATCATCAAGCATGTTATTGTTTTCTATTGGATGACTATATTTCCACATAAGTGTTTGTTTAGATAAGCATGCTTAGTTAGTTTAGTTTATGGTTTTGCTCAGATAAGCACGTGAACTTAGTTTTAATTAAGGAATCAAGCATGTTTCTATTTAGTCGTTCATTAAGCATGTTTTCATTAGTTATTCGTTAAGAATGTTTCTATGAATCAATGGCTAAATATATTTCCATGAATTGTTTGGTGAGCATGTTTCCATTAGTTATCATTAAGCACGTTTTTGTTAACCAATTGTTAAGTATGTTTCCGTTATTAGTTCAATTCAGTTTATTAAGCACGCTCCCAGCAATTTGTTGTTAAGAATGATTAGTTGGCACTAAATCTAAGTATGATTAGTTAACTAGGATAAAAGCATGAAATGAACCATTGAGCATGAAAATTAATTAGGATAATTACCTAGATGATAATTATAATCCTGTTGTAAATAATAATAAGTTTTTGAGCATGTGAACTAAATTATGCTTTGCTTTCCATATGAACGTCGCTGATTAGTCCGTTATATTCCTTTATGATTGTGATTTACATTTCCAAGCATATTCCCCATTGTTTAATTAGTTCCATAATTGCTTCATTCACATGTTGTACTTCATTCTGGTGTTCCATTGTTATTATTCGTCCTTGTGTGCACGTTCAATTACTGCTATTCTTTTATATGCGTTTTCAATTGCCGTTACTTTATTTAATTGCGCACTTCAATTTCTATGAATATTACATTGTGAAGCGTCATGCATCATGTAACAGAAATAAAGTAGGGAGTATCCCCTCGGGGTGGTACCCATATGCATGAGTGAGGAAAAGTGCTAAGAAAAAGGAATGTTCGGGATGAGCGGGATACGCCCATCACCAAAGAAACCTTGCCGGCAGGATACGACGGGAGGGAATAAACCCTGAAGGCGGGACACGTCGGAAGGGGAGGAACCTTGAAGGCAGGATACGCCAGAAAGGGGACGAAAAAGGGAGTTGGAGGCCAGATGGGTAGCAGAACTAGTCCGCAGCTAGGAGAAATCCCTAACCTTGATGGGAATGGGGACCTAGTTGCAAGTAAAGGGTTAAGTCCAGTCAACTATTTCATCCCCTAAGAACCCTCCAATCTCTAGCTCAATGTACGAGTAAAGAACGAACGAAGAACGAACGTAATGAAAAGAATTGGTTTGGGTGGCCCCCATTCCAAGAAGAATTTAAGAGAGATATTCATAATTGTTTTTCCCCCATTTTCTTATTAGGCGAAAGCTCACGTCCTTACTTGTGGTGTAGGTACAACGACAAACAGATAATAAGTAGATGATAAACACATAATGAAGCAGGATGAATGATTTCGCACGCACGAGACTCGAGGCTATCCAGGCAAAGAGAAAGATGAGTAAACGATTGTAATCAAATGGTCTTTAATTATCAGTTTCAATGTTAAATGCAGTGTTTCAATTGTTTAGCATTTCCTTCTTGAATGATTTATTTACGCTTCTGCCATGTTTTATAAGGATTCATTTTATAACGCTTTTGCACATTTTATCAATTGGTTTTTATAACGAGTTTGAAGAAAAAGTCAGTAGCGATCCAGTCAGACGCACTCTAATATGTTTTGCTTTAAAAAGAAATTTCAAAATTTTTCGCGTTTTAAAGGATTTACGAAAAATCGGGTCGTTACATCTACTGTATTTTCTAAAAGACAATTATTATTTTAATAATGCAAGGTATTTAATTATAAAATGAAAAGTCTTTTATTTATTTCTGCTCCAATTGATATAAATGTTTTAAGTAAAGAGTTTTAATGATCGGGTTTTATAAAAGAAAAGTCTTTCGACATTTTTATAAAAAGAAAAGTTTTAAATTTTTCTCAATTTTAAAGTAAATAAAAATTGGGTCGTTACAGAAGGAGTCTCTCTCGGAGCTCCATCTCCCTCATGAAGGATCACTAGTGAAGAAGAAAAAGCGGTCTACGAGAAGAAGCAAACAGCGGGTGAAAGGAAAAGAAAAGAAAACAGGGCGGTTTTTTTAGGTTGACCGAACCGGACCAGACTGGATTAGACCAGACCAAATTGGACAGGACCAGATCAAACCGAACCTGACCCAATCCAATTTTAACCCAAAATTCTTCTAAAATTTTCTTGTTCAATCTGATCTCAACCCCGTCCTGTTTAAGGATTTTATCAGTAAGGAATTTGTATCCAATTTCTTTCAGGGATAAATTTTTATAAGGAATTTAACCATAATTAATTCTTTAGACAGGGTAGATTATTCAGAGTCTACAAAAAACCCTAGAATTTCTATTTCCTCAAAATCCAGGTAAGTAAAGATATTGGTTTCCAACATTTTAGTCATTGGCCCTACATCACAAAGCAAACTCTTATTTAAATTATTTTGCGACTTTATTATATTATTTTGATTCTGATATTTTAAATTGTACAAGTATAATTAGATCTTGATATACAATTAAATGAAGATAAAAATTGATAGGTCATCTTCTATGCGTGTGAATTTGATGGAAGTGATGGAATGCATGTTATGATGGCTAATGAGAGCATAAACACATGGAAATCTTGGCTAATGAAAACCTGAACGTAAAACACCTTGCGATGATTAATGAAAGCCTGAAGCTTGGTAGGGCTAGAAAATGAGTTTTAACCAGTATGTAATTTTAAGCATGAAAATTCAGTAACGCATTAAATTAGTTTAATTATACATATATTTTTACTTAGTGAGTTTATCTCACCTCTAGTTTTGTGATGTAGGTGAGTTTTTAATAGAAGAAAAATTTAGGCTGATCGATAATATTCCAGAGGCAGATGAACATATAGATGAAGATATTGTTGGGTCAATGAAGTGATTTAATTGTTAAAATATCGTCTTAATGAACAAATACTGATTTGGAATTTTATGGATATTGTTGAAATTTTATTTAAGTTAGTACTTTCTTTAATCAAAGTATCGAAGCTTGTTTTGTTATTTAATATTGGGGTTGTAGAAATTTTCAAATTTTATTTTCATATATATATTTGTTTAATGTTTGATTAAAAATTTTAAATTAAATATCTCTAATAAATGTTAGATCTTCTTTCACTTAATTAAGAACTCTGAGGATTTCAAGAATTCTAAAATTTTGAATTAGGGTTTTGATTAAACTAATTTGACCTAAATTTCAATCTATTTGGGAAAAAAATTTAGGGTTTTGAGATTTTGGGGAAAGAAATTTTTGGGTGTTACAAATTGCTATCAAAGCTATAGGTTTATAAGGTTCTGTAGACTATTTGTATTCTTTTCTGAATCTAGAACATTACCGATCAGCAAGTAAGTATTCTTTTCGAATTTACATTTATTCTGATAAATTCTTATTTAATGAAATTTTATGATAAAATTTAAGAAATAAATAAATAACTTTTTTTATAATATATAAAGAAATAAATTTTCAAAATATAGTTAAAAAAAAAACTAAATCTTTGTGATGTAGACTTATGGCTAATCCTAGAGGAATTAGTATTGAGCGAGATGTTGAGCGTGATGCTGTTCCCAATCGAATGATGGATATTATCGAGAGGCAAGCTAGGCAAATAGACCAATTGATGCAAGCCGCCACCATCACGGCCTAGATTCAAGCCCAAGCCCAAGCAGCTAATATTCAAGCTCAAATCCCTAATTGGCCTCGACCCACTAACCTTGATTATGAAAGATTCTGAAGGACGGAACCCCATTCTTTTTATGGTAATTCGGCTGATATGGCAGCTACTAAGGATTGGATTCGGACCATTAGTGAGATATTTGATCTTGCTAAGACTGTGGAGGCAAAAAAGGTGGCTTATGTGTCTTCTATGTTCAGAAGAGAAGTCCGTTATTGGTGGGACTCAATAAAGGTGATAAATCCAGTTGCCGCCATGTCATGAGATAAATTCAAGGAGCTTTTCTATGAGAAATATTTTGCTGACACTATGAGGAATGTGAAGATGGAAGAATTCATGGCCCTGAAGCAGACTGGAAGTGTAATAGATTATGTGCATAAGTTCGAGCAACTCTCTTGTTTTGCCCGTCCCGAAGTATTAAGAGTGAAATGTTTTCTTCAAGGGTTGAGAGCAGAGATATTTAAATATGTCAGTCTTCTTATTTCAAATGACACTTCATTTGCTGTCACTGTTGAAAAGGCCTTGAGTGCAGAGATAGGAGAGTAGAAGGTCATCAAGGCTCAAGAAAATAGAAGAAGGTTCAATCATGCTAATCAAATAAGGAATAAGCCCCCACAACTGGAATGGGTTGGATCTAAGCCACCATTCACTCATGGACCCGTTGAAGGAGCCTCCAAGTTTATCAAGAGGGAGTCAACAAATCAGAAGATGAGACCCACTATTCTACATGTCCTGCATGCAAGAAAGCTTACACTGGAGAGTGTCGCGCAAAAGTTCTAACTTGTTTCAAGTGCGGCCAGACAGGACATTTCATCAATAATTGTCCTATGAATGTCAGGGAGTAGACTAAGACAACTGCAAGGGTATTCATTATGGCCAAGAAGGAAGCAGAAGGAACTGATCTGAGATGACCAGTTTGCTTCTAATTTCAAGTATACCTTCATACAAATTAATTGATTCTGTAGCGACCAATTCCTTTATATCTCTTATACATTCTAAGAAATTAGGAAAAATAGCAACACCTCTAGAATATAAGTTTGGAGTAGCTAGACCTTCCGACACTGTAATGTCTACTAATTCTATTAGGCGAGGATGTAATATTCTTATTGAAGATAAAGAACTCGAAGCTGACCTGATTGTCTTAACAATGCAAGATTATGACGTTATCCTTGGAATGGATCGGCTAACCAAACACTATGTGACTATCGATTGCCACAAAAAGATGGTGAAATTTCTACTACCAGGAGAACCATTCATATTCCACGGCGACACACAAAGTTCAAGAATTCTAGTAATATCAAATTTACGAGCTCAAAAATTATTAAGTTTCGGATATTTTGGATTCTTAGCAAGTTATTATGTACTCAATCTAAGGAGGCGACCCCATTGGATAAGGTACTTGTAGTTTGCAATTTTCCAAATGTCTTTCTGGATGACCTAACAAGTTTGCCACTAGCAAGGAACATGGAAATCAACATTGATATTTTACTTAGAACAACTCTAATCTCTAAAGCCCCATATAGAATGGCACCTGCTGAATCAGAGTTAAAAGTACAGCTCGACGATGTGTTGGAAAAATGATTCATACAACCAAGCTTTTTGCCATGGGGAGCACCAGTATTACTCGTAAAGAAGAAGGATGGATCTATGAGGTTGTGCATTTTTATTAGCCATCGCAAGGTTTCATGCGTTTAGACTTTTATTAGCCATCTCAAAATTTCATGCCTTTAGGCTATCATTAGCCGTCACGTCATGTTTTCCATCAATTCCATGCTTGAAGTTACATACTGGTTGGAACACATTTTCCTATCCTACCAAGCTTCAAGCTTTTATTAGCCATCACAAAGTTTCTTGCGTGCAAACTTTCATTAACCATCTCAAAATTTCCATGTGTTTAGGCTCTTATTAGTCGTCACAACATGTTTTCCATCAATTTCATCAGATTCACACGCAAACAAATGACCTATCAATTATTATCTTTATTTAATCGTATGTCAATATCTAAACATGCTTGTACAATTTAAAATATTATGGTCAAAATAATAAATAAATTCACAAAATAATTTAAAAAAAGTTTGCTTTGTGATGTAGAGTCAATGGCCAAAATGTTGAAAACCAATATCTTTACTTACCTGGATTATGAGAAAGTAGAATTTCTAGGGTTTCCATAGCTTCTGAATAATGTAATATGCCGATAAAATCCTTAAACTAGAACGGAGTTGAAATCGGATTGATCTAGAAAAATTTAGGAGACTTTCAGGTTGAAATTGGACTAGGTCGGGTACGGGTTGGTTCAGTAGGTTTGGACCAGTTCGGTCTGGTCTGGTGCAGTCTGATTCAGTTCGATTCGCCCAACTTAAAATAGAGAACTGGTTTCGCTCTTCTTCTTCGCAAGTGCCCAAGAGTTCCAAGTGAGACTCTTTCTTTCTAGTCGATCATCGTCGTCGATGGAGGTCTCCGAAGGGAGGGATTTCGTCGCACTGGAAGGAAGCTCAATTGATGGAGGAAATTCTTCTTCGTCGGGAAGGTAGACAAAGAGAAATAGAGAAAATGAGTTAAGAGGTGAGTTTCCTTCTTCACCTCAACCCTCTATTTATAGAGGAGGAAAATCAACCGCAGCACCAACAACCAAAGTTGGTTTTAGATTTCTTAACAGATTGAATCTGTTAAGTTATCTGGAAGATAATAACAGTTGTGAGGAGATTTTTAGGCAAAATTAGCAGATTAGGGTTGAAGTTCGTTGAATCTAGCTCTAATTTTGAAAAATTCAAAATTTAAATTCAACATTTGAAATTTAATTTGCTAGGTTAGTATTTTAATTTAAAAAACTAATCTCTTATTAAAAATTTGAAAATTAACTTACTAGGATAAGATTTTATTTTGAAAAGCTAATCTCTTATTCGAAATAATTCAAAATTTGAAAAATAACTTACTACGATAAGATTTTAATTTGAAAAGCTAATTTCTTATTCGAAATTTGAAAATTGATGAAACCCTAGTATGTTACAATCTCTCATTCTTAAAAAAAATTTCGTTCTCGAAATTTAAATTATTATCTGAATAGTTTTTGGTAGAAATTTCTCATTTCCTCATCAATTCACATGTTTACTAAAATTTTCCTAAATTAGTCGTCATAACTTTTCCTACAACTTATGTTATTCTAACTTAATCTAAATGAACAATCCTCAAATTATTAGGTCATATCCTACTATGTTTACGCTGCGCTACTATGATTTATCTCTCTTGAAGAAATTCAAATTTTCTTAATCTTATGTTAACTTTTCAATTTTATTTATCGAATAATTTCATTCATATTTAATGCTAAATCTCTATTTTGAATATGCTAACATCCATAAGGTTAATCTTTAATGTTCATTCCTATTTGCTATATATATATATATATATATATAATCAACTAATACCTCAATTCAGTAAGACATTAAGTCTTTGACTTCCTTAAAATTAGCACCATCCTTACACTAATCTCTATGTCACTACATAATATTAATATATTGGTTAACTAAACACTTAGTACTATAATTCATAATTAAATTCTCGAATTTATCTCAGTGAACTATATCCTCAAATATTTAATTCTTGGTTAAATACCTCAATTCATTTTTATCAATTAAATCCTCAAAATTTATCTCAATGAATTATATCCTCAAAGATTTAATTCATTTTTATTAAGTAAATCCTCGAAGTTTAGTGTGTGCATATACCTATATTTTGAATTAAATCTAATCTTATGTTTACTTAATCAACGATTGTCCTAATTTTATAATTGAATACAAATTTAAACTTAAATTTCTCTATTTTGTTTAGATCAATTATAGTCTCAAAATTTAATAATTTATCAATTATTTCTATGTCCTTAAATAATGATCATTCTAACTAGATACTTGACTGTAAATCTTGTACTTAAGCTTATTGACTTCAATAAGATCAACTATAAGCTCAATATTTAATAATTTTTTCAACTAATATACAATCTCTATATTTTCCCAAATAATAATTGATCAATAAGACTAAATACTATAAAATTTATATCTTATGTCTACAATTTTGTTTCAATTGACTACATCCTCAAAATTTTAATAATTCTTTGAATAAAATCTAAGCTCCATAGTGCATAAAAATACTTATTCTACACCAAGTACTTAAATATGAATTTCATGCTTAAAAACATCAACTTAATCTTGATCAACTTATCCGCAAAATTAATTATTCATAAGGAATAATATAACCTTAATATTTATAGAAACAATGATATTTCTATATCCTAGAGTTTATTCTAATCAACTACGTACTCAAAATTTAATTTCCTATGTAAAGATCACGACTTTAAATAATATACTCAAAATTTAGTAAATTTTCATCTATGATATCATTTTATGGTTCCTCAAACAATTATTATTTTAAGCTATACACTCAAAGATATAATTCATACCTAGATTTCTCAATTTTTTTAATTATTATTTTTATTTATCAATTTAAATTCACATATCTTTCTGCTTATTCCAAATTGACATCTAAACATAAATTTTGAATTTAAAGTTCTCAATTTTCATTGATCAACTATAATCCTCAAAATATATCAATTTCCCCAAATTGATTGAAAAATTAGGTTAAATTAATTTATTTAAAACTCTAATTAAAATTTGTAATTTTCTTGAAATCGTCAAAATCCTTAAATTAGCAGAAGAAAATCTAACATTTCTTAGGAAATATCTATTTAATTCATTTTTAGGGAAACATTAAATAAATATCATCATTTGAAATATAGAGATAGAGTTGAAAACTTCAACAAATATAATATTAAATACTAAACATGTTTTAATACTTTTATTAATGAAAGTACTAAATTAATAAATTAACCATTAATTATTAGAAAATATTTGTTGTTATTTAAAACTTTAAATAAACTTTATTTTATAAAATACTTTCATTAAACACTTCTATTAAAATATTAAACCAATTTAAATTTTATTAACTAACGAAATTAAATATGAAATAATATTCAATAAAAACTTTATTAATATCAAATTGAGTTTTATAAAAATTTGATCAACGCAATATTCTTTAAAATTACAGCTGAAAATAATATCATAACTAAACATTACATTTATTTATTTGATTTGACAACACCTTCTTCTATATGCTCATCTTCCTGTAGAATATTCTCGATCAGACCAAATTTTTTTTTTCTGTTAAAAATTCACCTACATCATAAAATTATAAGTGAGATAAACTCAGTAAGTAAAAATATATGAATAATTATATTAATTTCATGCGTTACCGAATTTTCATGCTTAAAGTTACATACTGGTTGAAATTCATTTTCTAGCCCTACCAAACTTCAGACTTTCATTAGCCATCACAAAGTTTCATATGTACAGACTTTCATTAGCCATCTCAAAATTTCATGTGTTCAGTCTCTCATTAGCCGTCACATCATGTTTTCCGTCAATTTCATGCTTGAAGTTACATATTGGTTGGAACTCATTTTCCAACCCTACCAAGCTTCAGGCTTTTATTAGTCATTGCAAGGTTTCATGGTTCAGGTTTTCATTAGCCATATCAAAATTTTCATGCGTTTAGGCTCTTATTAGCTATCCCAACATACTTTTCGTCAATTCCATCAGATTCACACGCACACAAGATGACCTATCAATTATTATCTTTATTTAATCGTATGTCAATATCTAAACATGCTTGTACAATTTAAAATATCATAATCAAAATAATAAAATAAAGTCACAAAATAATTTTAAAAAAGTTGCTTTGTGATGTAAGGTCAATGGCCAAAATGTTGAAAACCAATATCTTTACTTATCTGGATTATGAGAAAGTAGAATTTCTAGGGTTTCCGTAACTTCTGAATTATCTAGTGTGCCGATAAAATACTTAAACTAGAATGGAGTTTAAATTGAATTGATCTAGAAAAATTTAGGAGAATTTCAAGTTGAAATTGGACCGGGTCGGGTTCAGGTTCAGGTTGGTTTAGCAGGTTTGGTCTGGTTTGGTCCGGTTTGGTTTGATTCAACCAACTTAAAATAAAGAATCGGTTCTTCTCTTCTTCTTCGCAAGTGCCCGAGAGTTCCAAGTGAGACTCCTTCTTTCTAGTCGATCATCGTCATCGATAGAGGTCGCCGAAGGGAGGGATTTTGTCGTGCTGGAAGGAAGCTCGACTGATAGAGGAAATTTCTTCTTCGTCAGGAAGGTAGACAAAGAGAAATGGAGAGAATAAGTTGAGAGGTGAGTTTCCTTCTTCACCTCAACCTTCTATTTATAGAGGAGGAAAATCAATTGAAGCACCAACAACCAAAGTTGGTTTTAGATTTCTTAACAGATTGAATCTGTTAAGTTATCTGGAAGATAACAACTTTGATGTGGAGATAAGATTTATTCACGGTTGTGAGGAGAGTTTTAGGCAAAATTCGCAGATTAGGGTTGAAGTTTGTTGAATCTAGCTCTGATTTGGAAAAATTCAAATTTTAAATTCAACATTTGAAATTTAATTTGCTAGGATAATATTTTAATTTAAAAAGCTAATCTCTTATTGGAAATTTGAAAATTAACTTGCTAGGTTAAGATTTTAATTTGAAAAGCTAATCTTTTATTCGAAATTTGAAAATTAACTTATTAGGATAAGATTTTAATTTGAAAAGTTAATCTCTTATTCGAAATTTGAAAATTAATGAAACCCTAGTATGCTACAGTTTTGCAAAAAAAAAATGGCCCATCTATTGAGTGCCTTTTTGTTTTTTAATCTTTGGGCAAGCCCTAGCGTAACCCATGATATTGGAAACAAATGGCGGTCATAATTTTTGGCTCCAAGTCATTGAATCATCTTCTTTCTTCAACTTGTACTCCATCCCCAACCATGTGAGTGGCCACAAATTTGAACTGAGGTTTATGATTCTTCACCAAACTTTCCCACTTCTTGCCATCAAGGTTTGAGAGAATGAATCTCGACATCTCAAACCTCCTTAAGCTCAACCCTTCATTGTGATTCTCTCAGTCCTTTTTCGTCGATCGTCAATGAAGAACATTAAGGAATGAGTTCATTGTTGTCACTTTGGTCGACGAGCTCCGAAGTTCTTTCTGTTGTCGATGGCTGGACTTTCTCAAAATGAAGTTCCATCTTCCTTCCCTTTAGATCTATGGAAATCCTTGGAATGCCTTCTACCATTATGATCATTGCTGTAATACCAATGTGATAGGAATTCGAAGAATTTAATTGAAATAAAACAAGAACAATACGACTGGAAAACTAAATTAAAACAATAGTGCATACATTCGAGATATTTGCTAGCTCTCTCTCCCTTTAATCAATTCACTGTCAAAAAAAATACTTTTGATGATATTTCAGTACCCTCCTCTCCTCTTATCAATAAATATCTTCAAGAGAATCCTTAAAGCTATAATTAAATTGACACTCTTTCATTTTATCAAACTATTAATGACATTTTTTCATCCCAATACAATTATTTCAAAACTATTCTCCTTCTCCAGTTATTACATTTATTTCTTATTTCTCTATTTCTTTTTTTTTTCTAGAGTAAGTAAATTGGCTAGAAGTCTATTAGATCGATGGTGTGGCTTCAATTTCTTGGGGAGAATTTACTAGAGTTCTTGTTTTGAAAGGATGGATAGTGCAACTTCAATTTCTTGAGGATTTACAAAGTTTTTTCTATTGGCTTTGTTCTATACTTAGGCGTAAATTTTGTCAAATTAGTAGTAATTTTCAACAGTACTTTGTCGTATCATTGCTATTTTTTTTGGATCACAATTTTTCGATTTGAGTTAGCACTTCTGCATTTCCATTTCTGATCAATCTTTTGTGTTATGCTAAAAGATTTTTTCTTGAGGGTCTTTTTTATGGTAGGCATTAGAATAACGCTATGCTTAGTATTGGTGGTATGGATTTAATGGAGTTATGTGCAGTCATAATATGATAATCTTGTTCCTCCAATAACTTTAAGGCTTTGTTGTTTTCTTCTCTATCCTTTCTCAGAACTACAAGGGTGAAGGCAGAAGCGGGAAAAATATGAAAATCTTTGAGAAATGTATAGAATTATCAATAATCTTGTTGATCAATGCGATTAATTTGTGATGATGCAGAGCTAAGAGGTCCAAGAATTTTGAAAATGGGAACTTACTCCTATAGAAATTGTTAGGGTTCAATGCGACCCGGATTCTAATTGGGTCAGGCCGGTTTGTCCTACATAAGGGGTTTCTTAATTCTTGTAGGATTAGGTTTTCCTATTTCAGTATGACTAGGGATTCCTATATGCTATAAATATATGCTTGAGCCACAAAACTCATTGTACTGATTTCAGTTAGTGATTTCTCTCCTCTACCCATAGTTTTTTTACCCGTCTTGGGTTTTCTTTGTAAATTTGGTGTCCATTATTTTCTCTTTCTCTTTTCTGATTCTTGTTCGTTATTTCAACAATTGGTATCAAAGTATAGTTGAAAGATTTTGAAAATCGAGGTTTTCGATTTATCAGAAGTAGAACGATTTTGTATTTTTAGGTTTTGGAAAAAGAAATTGAAAAGAAAAAAAAAAGGACCTATCCTAAATTTTTTCTCCTCGAGCACCCCTGCCTGTGTCTTCATCTTCAGCAGCAAGAAGACTCCTATCATGGTGCTCTCCACGAAGCGAAGAAGAGAAAAAGGAACGGACCTTCGAAGAACAGTAGCGAAGAGAACTAGTGTCGCGCCCGCTGGTCAATCTGTCTAGAGGAGAAGCTGTCCCACGCCATCTGTCAGTCAATTCAGAAAAGAAAGAGAAGAACACGTTGCCTTCCATCGCCCTTGCCGCCATCCATCGCTCAAAGAAAAGGGTGAGACCTTCTAGTCGTCTGTCGCCGACCATCGCCCATTCTTTGTCCGTCCCGAGCACCAGTCACAACAACTTCCAAAGCCAGCAGTTTTCTGCCAGACGATTTTGATATTCTGAAATTCTATTTTTGGGATAGTGCTATTATGGAATTGCAGGCTGATAAAACTTCTGCGTTAGGTTTATCTAGTATTGCACGGAGATAAAAATTCAATTTTTTGGGTAATATTTTTGGTTGAATTATTTCTGAAAATATTTGTGCTGAGATATAGGATTATTCTAGAATATTTAGGTTTTGAATTTTGGTGTGGATAATCTATCAAATTTTTGGGGAAATTCTGAATTTTGGGAGATGACTTCGATGAAATATGAAATTCTGATGTTTGATCGGAATACGAGATTTCTGATATGGCAAGTAAAGATGCGGGATGTTCTTGCTCATATGGAATTGGAAAATGCGTTATTGGGGTTCGATAAAATGCCAGCGTCTTGGACCAAGGAAGAGAAATATATGAGAGACAGAAAAATGTTATCTTTGATTCATCTTCATTTATCAAATGCAATTTTGGAGGATGTGTTGAAGGCAAAATCTGCCGCTGAAATATGGTCAAAATTGGAAGAATTGTGCATGCATAAAACTCTGACGAGTAAGCTGCATTTGAAGCAGCGGCTATATTTTCATCATATGGGAGAAGGAACTTCGATTGAAAAACATTTGACTGCATTTAAAGAAATTGTTTTGGATTTGCAAACTATGGAATGCAAATATTGTAAAACCCGAGAATTTTCAAGAGAATAAATTCCACGTGTAAATTTTTCGCGTGAAAATTGGTCATAACATTAAAAAGTTGACCTGCATTGTCGCGTAGCGGCCACGTGTGAAATTTTGGTCAATTGGTCAAATTGGTGGAATTGGAAATTTCCGAGCGAGATATCTATTTAAGAAACGAAATTGGGTTAAAGAAATTATATCGGTTAGTGTTGGGTGCAGATCGGAATTGAAAACGGAAAATTAGACAAAGTTTATTTAATTGATAACATGGATTTAAAAATGTGTTATCCTTAAATAATCTAATTACTAGAATGAAAATGAGTATTGCAGGGAGAAATCCCGCCTAGGGAAATGGACATGGAAAATGAAGGAAAAAAAAAAGATTAAATAATGAAAATTGGATTTAAGAAATAAAATAAAATTATTAAAGGATGAGAAATAGGGGTGGAAATCGATTGGGTTCGAACCGGGTAACCGAACCGAATCAAGTGCTTTTGGTCGGTTTGGTTCGGTTCTAATATGGAAAAATATTTTATAACCAAACCGAACCGGCGGATCGGTTCGGTTATCGGTTCTATGAAGTAAAAACTCGTGTAAACTGAACTGAACTGACACTTCTCAAATCTAGAAGTCATACTTTTTTGTTTTTAAATTTGTGATGATTTGTGGAGGTAATGATCCTCTGAGGGCGTAAATTGGACTTTCTGATTTAATTTCTCTGAGAACGATTTGTTTTTTTTTTTTTCTCTTCACCTTTTGTTTTGGATATACAAGCCTGATAGTTCTTGGAATCTTAAATTTGTGGAGTTGCTGACTATGTGTTTAATATTGCTATTTAGTTCTCTATATTTTACTTCTCTTTTATTTTGATTCACCCCTACGATCTCATTTCCAAAGCTGCTTTAATTTTGGCTGGCGGTTTTGGATGAAATTTTAACCTCTATGGTTTGGTTCCATCACATAAAACTTGTTATTCTTGTAATTCTTTTTTGGCTTTGTTTCATTTTAATAGTTGTTTCTAAATTGTCATGTTGTGTTGTTTGTACCTTCCAAATCTACGTATTTCAATCTATTTGCAAAAGTTGTAACTTTCTATGCTTTACAAACGTCAGGCATGTGTAAGAAAGCTGATTAAGATTTAGCATAGACTTTCTAATGATTGTAGTCAATGTTCTTGTAGGTTACATCACAATGGTTGATCAGGTGCAATACCCCACTGTTGTTCAAAAGGTTGCTGGCCAGCTCCACCTTCGCTCTTCACTCACTCCACATTATCAGGGTTATGAGAGTGTTTTCCAAAGACCTGCTATGTACCAAAGGCGTGCCACATTTGGAAATTACTCTGTGAAATGTTGAGTATTTGTTTTCCAGAGATATGTTGGAATGTTGGATTTTTGTTTTATGTGGAATGTTGTGATTTGTTGTCTGTTCAAACATTTGAATGTAAGCTACATACTCATTTTAAACTATTTTTGCTATATTAAACTGAAATAACAGAACTGCCTAATCGACTTAAAAATCAAAAAACCGAACTGAATACATAAAAATTAAGGCATTGCGAGCGAAGGGTAGCCGAGACAGGGACGAGCGACTTCGACGTTCTGAGCAGAGGACATTGGTCGAAGCAAGGACAGACAACCTCGGGCGGTTGTGTACTCCGTCTAGCAACCTCCCGAGCTGGGGTTCCAGCTTGGTTCGGGCACTCCAAGCGCAGATGACATGGAAACTCCAAATCAAGGAACGTCTTCCTCCATCTCCTGATTTCGGTGAGAATACTAACACTGATTTTGTCTCTGTTCTTGATATTTGAAAATGTGTTCAGCCTCTATTTGTTATTGGATTATTGATGAAAGAACCATGGAAATAATTTGCTATTTAGTTGGATTTCTGGATGAGTTCTCGGCCCTATAATTTATGCCATTTTGCTTGGTTGCATGTTCTGTTATAACACTCTTTTGGTCTCTGTTTGGTGAAGGGTTGTTAGCTGTAGAATTACAACATCCTATTTTGATGGAAAACTTTGATAACATGTTCTGCTTTGCTGCGGTTTTACGTGACAGTGTTGAGAGTATTCAATCTATTATTCTTGCTTTGTGTTCTGTTTAAGTTACCACGTTGATGAAATTGTTGGGTATTCTGGTTGGATTATGAGCTCTATTTTATTGCCATTTTGGATTAAATAAATGCCGAGTATGCTCCCTGTTTCCTGCCATGGTTTTAAATGATAAATTAGTTCTTTGCTTGGGTTTCTATCTTTAGTGACAAATTTCTGAATGTTAGCTGTGAGTTTATAATAATCTGGTTGATGGACATTATTGAGGAAACTATTGACTTATTGGGTTAGTTCTAGTTATGGTGGTGAACTCCATCTTATAATATAATTGAAATGAGGGCTTTGCTTTGCTAATGTATTATTGGAGTTTACTAAATGTTCAGCCTAGGTCATTCTGTTTGGTTAGCCCAATTGATCAATCCTGTTACGTTGCTATTTGTTGTTTTGATAAGGATTTTTCGGACTTACGCTGGGTAGAAAATATTCATTTGTTCTCTCTATTTAAATTGATAATTGAAGATTTTGGTCTGCAACTGTTTTGATGATAAGTGTGGGAAGCATGTAACTTCTTGTTGTGCTATTTTGCATTTAATGTTCGAGGATACACTGTTGGGAGCTGGTAGATATAGTTGGTCCATTTTGAATATTTATTTTGTGAACCGTAGAGGGAATGATAAGTGGAATGTTTATAGTCGTTAAGCTTAATCCCGGTGTAGGATCTTTTAAATTATTCCTGGAGAATTATTTATAAGAATTCCCATTCCCATGTTTGATATGTTTTAAGTTCGAACGAGTTTGTGGATTTCGAGCCGGTACCTGAGGTTGCCGCTCCTTCCGTATACAAGGAAGGAATGCCAACAAGGTAGGGGTTTTATACTGAGTTGTTTTGCACTGCATTGCATAGTTTTCAAAACTATATTTTGTGGGATACCACATATGAAAAACCTGATGGGGACTGTTCAACAGCACGTCAACTTTTTATATTATGTACATACAAAAGTTTTACACGTTTACTTTCGTGCATTTGATTTCATGGTGTGATATATTGGATACGGTTTTGGGAGTGATGAATCCTTCTGATACTTTGGATGGTTTCGGTATCAAAGTATCAGGAGGCTATCCTTGGTACATCTCCTACTGCGTGGAAATGTTTTGTTTGTGCGCTGTGTGAAATATGAGATTAGGAAGGAGATGAGACTTCCTTGGCGAATCCCTCAACCTGATCAGGAAGTATATTTTACGGGCGTGTTGTCGCGAAATTTGAACGACAACCCGGGTGATGAGATAGGTCTACGGACCGTCATCATTTTTCTTCCTCTAGGCTCATGAGGTACTACCCAGAAATGGTCGCCGCCTTTCTGTGCCTTTGCTCGGGGGATTTCATGAGTGTTCCTCCCTTTTCCCAGATTACAGTTTCTGAGATAAAACACAACGAGGGTATTTTAACCTATAGCTGTCTATGTATAGAGCCATGTTTCTCAAAATGTCTCATCGGGGGCCTTCGAGCTGGATTTCCTAAAAGAGAAAATGGATTTCAAATGTTTTTGAAAAACGTGCATATTTCCTGAAACTCATGGTTTATACAAAAATAGTAAAACAAGTTTTACATACGCATTACATTTAGTATAAGTTCCATACTGATCTAGTTAGTCACCCCACAACTCCCACCACTCCAGGCAAAGAGAAGATTAATTAAGCTTGAGCGGGAATCAGACTGAAGATCTTGTTTTCATTAGTTCTTCTTCGTTAACTAGCTAACTCTTATTTATCGGTAAGCGTAACAATGGACGACTATTACTTTAATTTGGATGATTGTAAAAACACTTATCTTGGTTGTTGGATTTTTTGGATTGTATGCACGATATTTATTTGGACTCTTAAGTTTATTATTTCTGCATTATTAATTATTCTCGCAATCACTAAATGGACTGTGGCCCATCACAAGTGGGTCACGGCTTGGTATTTATACAAGTCTTTAGCAATAATTTGACAAGCCTTGGACTAGACGATCTGGTCTTCCATGAAGACCGGGTCGTTTGGCCCGACGTTTCTGTCCGGCCTGTCTCTGGGTCGTGACAGAAATTTGTTGAGGAAGATTTGAGTTTGATTTTGTTATGTTCACTATCTGCATCATACAATATTTTTTGAGATACTATTCTGTATAGTCGTGACACATTGACTCTGAAAGAAGTCTATGAGGCTTTGCTTTCAGAAGAAAAGATAAAGCACTTTGTAGTTGGATCTTCAACTCAAGGAGAGAGATTGATTACTCGGGATAGAACATCAGAGAGGTCCGATAAAGGGAACAGTATCAGAAAGGGTTCAAAAGGCAAATCAAAGTCCAAAAACAGAAACAAAGTTTGTTTTTCTGTCCGAAAAATGGGCATATAAAATCTGAGTGTTATAAATTGTAGAATAAAAGAAAAGATGAATCTGATCAAAAAGAAAAACAACCAGTGAAGTCTGGTGAAGCAGTTGTCGCTGAAGAAAACAATTATGAATCAGGAAGAGATCTTCTAGTTGTGTCTAACGAAAACTCAAAGCCATCCAAGGAGTGAATTCTAGATTCAGCCTGCACGTTTCATATGTGTCTCAATTGAGATTGGTTTTCAATATATGAGCATGTGTTAAAAAGTACCGTATCGATGGAAAATAATTCATCTTGAAAGATAGTGGGAATTGGTTCGATCAGAATTAAAATGTATGATGGAGTTGTCATAACACTTAGTGACGTGCGACTTGTTCTCGATTTCAAGAAAAATTTGATCTCGTTGAGTACTCTTGATCTGAAATGATATAGATACACCGGTGAAGGTGGATTTTTGAAGATCAATCGTGGTTCTCTTATTATGATGAAAGGGCAAAGAAAGTCTAGAAATTTATATGTTCTACAGGGATCTACAGTTGTTGGGGATGCTGCAGTTAGTACTTCATTGTCAGATAAAGATCTTACTAGATTATGACATATGAGTCTGGGGCATATGACTAAAAATGGAATGAATGTGTAACGACCTGGTTTTTTCGTAAATCCTTTAAAATGCGTGCAAATTTGAACTTTTGTAAAACTCTTTGAAATCTCTTTTAAAACAAATCAGAGTACGACGCTAAACTGGACTGATACTAACCTTTCGTTAAAACCGTTATGAAAATTCAACTAATGAAATACGGAAGCGTTATAAAAACATTTGTTTAAAGCATTGCAGAAGCGTAAATCATTTAAATGAAAAGACTGAACAATTAAATATAATTTAATAAAACTTGATTACAACCGTTTTCCCCTTTTCGTTTACGCCTGGCCAGCCCCAATCTCGCTCGTGTAAATCCTTCATCTCTACTTTATGTTATCGGTTCTTTGTTTTTGCATTGACTCCTAATTCGTTTCATTTATTTTCACATACATGTACCTACACCTACACTATAAATAACTGTAAGCCCAAAGGTTTAGTAAGGAAAAGGGTTTTAATGCAATTATGAAATGTCTCTCTTTAGTCCTTGTTGGAATGAGGGCCACCCAAACCAATCCTTTCTTTACGCCATTCATTCGTTCATTACTTTACATTAATTCATTACTCTATATCGAGCGGAAGATTGGAAGGTTCATAATGGATGGAATAGTTGACCATATCTAACCTTTTACTTGCGATTAGGTCCCTGTTCCCAACACGGTAGGGGGCTTCGCCTAACCGTAGGCTAGATATGCTTAGGGGTGGGCAAGTCGGTTCTCGGTTCTGGTTCCGAACATCTCGAAACTAACCATTCAGTTCTCGGTTCTGAGAGTAAGGAACCGAGTAAGGAACCGAGTCGCGGTGCCGGTTCGGTTCCGGTTAAGATTGGCTCCTATCAATGATGCTATCTACCTATCTCCAGGAAAATTGTCAACCAAGTAATTAAGTCCAGCAAAGTTAAAATATTTGGAAAAAACAGAAAAAATTTCAAGCTTTACCTAGGTGTAATCAAAAAATGTTTTTGTTGCTTAATCTATGAAGTTCAAGGTTTACCAAAACTAACCTTCCAAACCATTAATCCAATATCAAATTGTTTTGTGTTGTAAGAAGACATTGGAGTTATTGCTGCCCCAATTGCATTCCTGTTATTTGTTTGGACAAAGCCAGAACAGAGTAAGTTGTAGCATCCAGGGGCTTGATATGCATTAGTCTTCAAAATCAAATATCTTTGTCATCAATTAATTGAATCAAAAACCTTTGTTATGTTCTGTGTCTAACAAATCCACAAAAAAAAATGCAAAAAATTCAAACAGATATCATAGTTGAACTAAACGTGCAACTGTCTAAGAAAATGCCCGAAACAAGATAAAGATAAAAGCTACATCGCCAATGAAACCAGTCTTTAACAGTTAACAAACAAAATTAGAGAGTACCATTGAATCCTTCGACTGCTGCATGTATTATATCTTTAGTAAGAAGCTCATAAATCGTAGCATTTGTGCACCTTTCATCGAATACGTGGTCCATAGCCCAAAATAAAGCTCAAAATTAAACACATTCACGAAAATGTCATAGCAAAACAAAATGAACCAAATGGGAGAGAAGCGTAAAGAAACGAACATAGGGTTTTCTAGATACGTACCAAAAGTGTAGGAAAGGCCAGAGATAGCGGAGCCAAAAGATTTGTGCAGTGAAATGCAATTGCCATCGACTTTCCAATACGTTCCTCGGGAGGAGTCTTCGGATGTAGGGGGTCTCACTCGCTCGGCCACACTGATCTTCTCCATCGCCTACCTGCTACACTATATCTCTCTCACGCTCGCAGTCTCTCTGAAATCTAGCTGGGACGGTAAACTAGGGTAGTGGCGGTCAAAGTTAAAATGGGGGAACAGAACCGATGGTTGGCGACTGCAGAACCCGAGGCGAGAACAGACCCGAGGCGAGAACAGACCTTGTTCAAGTCTTCTAGAAGCCCTCGTTCCAGTCCTCTAGAAGCCATCATTCTAGTCCTCCAGAAGCCATCGTTTACATCATATATGTTGGTTCGGTTCCGTCAGTTCTCTACACCAAGAATCGCGAAACGAACCAAAAATAAAAATAAGAACCAGAACCAAACCACATATAATTTTGGGAACCAAGAACCGGAACCGAACTGGAACCAATTGTCAGTTGCGGGTCGGTTCTCGGTTCTGGTCGGTTCTTGCCCACCCCTAGATATGCTACCCATTCGCCCTTCAATTCTCCGTTTCCTTCATTTTCTTAACGTTTTACCTCGCTTATGCATGCGTGAGTATCACCAGATGGAACTCCCTATTACTTTCTATTAACGTGATGCATGATCATACATTCTCGTCCTAACGTGATGCTTGATGCGTTATAACATAACATTATTAGAAATTAAAGTGTGCGTATGGAAAGTAACTGAATAGCAGGAATTGAAAGCAAACTAAAATTGAAAGCGCATATAAATAAAGTAAAG
Organism: Begonia loranthoides; assembly: GCA_022433065.1. Lineage (NCBI taxonomy): Eukaryota > Viridiplantae > Streptophyta > Magnoliopsida > Cucurbitales > Begoniaceae > Begonia > Begonia loranthoides. The sequence goes on along the minus strand of CM039486.1, from coordinate 13,769,346 downwards.
AATATAATAGAAGGAAATAACTACACACAATAGAAAACATTGAATTGAAACAGCAAATGCATACAAATAAAAGGATGGTACGGTAAACATGCAAGTAATTTATGTAAACTAACATGCTTAAGTCGAATTACCATTATTACTCGAGTTGGTTATCTTAATTAATTTACATGCTCAAGAATGAATTACAATTATTATTCGAGGTAATTATCCTAGTTAATTACATGCATTTATTCTAGTTAATTAAGTATGGCATGACTAGGTTGGTTAATATGCTAATATTATTCTAATTGATTTCATACTCAAGTTTAGTTTAATTACTAGTTGATTATATGTTCACGTTTAGTTAATTATTCTAGTTAACTCTAGTTATTTATTCTAGTTAACTCTAGTTAACTCTAGTTAAGTTAATGATTGACATGTACCAAGAAACGATCAATTCAATTAAGTCAATTAATCATGCTTTACTAATTAATATACATACTCAAGTATTAGTTACTAATTAAACAACTAGTTAACATGCTTGAATTAGTTATTTAACGGTTAATTAGACTAATTAATATGCTCAATTCCTAATTAAGTTAATTACGCTAGTTAATTAGCATGCTCAATTCTAATTAAATTGTTTACATACTTAGAATAACTAATTGAGTTAACATGATCATTTCACTAACAATTAACTAAATTGATTAGCAAATAAACATGCTAGATTAATGAAGTAATAGCAACACAACAATAATGAAGGAAATAACCACATTACAGTTAATAGCTACTAGCAAGTAACATCAGTAACAAAATAGAACCCTTAGCTTATTCCTCTAACTTATTTCCAGACTTCACACATCCATTTGTCATTTACACTTTCAACATTTATCAACACAAATGAAAGTAAAGCATTTATAACAAAGCTAATAACAAAGAACAGCGAAAATAACAAAGGAAATGACAAGGAAATCCTCGAACTACAATTAGGGAAACATTACAGGGCAACAATAATCTACAAAACTAACAAGACAATGTCACAAAGTCTATCTAACAGCAAGGAAGACAACCACAACTAAGAAATCAATAGGAATGCATTTAAACACAGAACAAGTCAAGGAAATATCATAAAACTATCAATAATCTACAAACATGCTAAGATATCTACGCTATCAATATCAAGGAACACACTCATGCACATTACTTGCAGTGTAGGGCCTCCACAGGCCAAGACACCTCTATTTCCTTACCTAAATGATGAACCTAAATAGGGACAGATCTCTTAGCTCACAAACAGCAGTAGCAGCTCCTCTCTAGCTCCAAAGCGGCTCCCACTCCTAAGATCACACCTCACAGCTCACTTTCATGGGTCTCTCTCTCTCTCTCTCTCACTCTGGAGCTCACTCTTCTCTCGCAGGTCTCTCTCTCTCTCACTAGAAGGAAGGAGAAGTTGAAAATGAAGGGAAGCCAAAGAAGAAAATGACATATGCCTGAAGGGAGAGGGGACATTGTACACTAGGGAGACAGAGAGGGGATGGCTTGGCAATGGAGGTCGTCGCCTACGCTGGAGAGGGTGAGGGGAGGGTCGATTCTTATCTCTGATTAATGGCTAAATGACAATTCTTCATCATTTTATTCCTAATTTATTCGTAGGTCTAGGCTATTTTGGACGAGTGCGGATGCATAGGTCTCGTCTGGATTCGTCTGCAAGGATAAAATCTCACAGGTGAAATCATGGCTTCGGACGAGAACTAGCATCCTCGTCCCCATTCATACCGTCCGCAGACGAGGTTCGGACGTGAAGTGGTGTCCGCAAGCATCTGAAGGTTTCCCAAAATTAGACAGAGGCAAAATGGACGAGGCTTCTCCACGTCTGCAGTCGTCCGGACTCGTCCGAAAGTCTCTAGAGTTCGGACATATTCGATGCGGACGAAGCAACTAGCGTCTGCACCATCCGGGACCTCGTCTGAAAATTCACTGTACAGTGAAGTCAGGAGGCAGAATCACATCCCAAGTCGTCCCCTGTCCTTGGGACGATGCTTGAAACATTTGTGGACGACATGACTCATCCGCAAGCGCCCAAAAACACCCTAGATAGCTTTTCATCGCCTTTTCTTTCTTAACTCCTACCCCATAACACTTTTCCCGTAAATACGCGTCATAAAATAACACGTATCCATACGCAATGTAATGTCTCAAATACCCCATCCCTTAATTACATAGCGTACGCGGGAAAAAATGTAACGGAATTACCCCTAGACTTAATGCTCTAGAACATCCTTGATAATACCCCGATAATTATCCAACCGAAAAAGTCAAGGTGTCACAAAATGAGCTCTGCAAAAGAGGATTTTGAATGGTCAGAGCACAAGTAAATTACAATTTTGCGAGCATTGTGTTTTCGGGAAATAGAAGAGAGTGAGATTCACTTCAGCCACTCACAATAGGAAAGAAATACTAGATTATATCCACTCAGATCTTTGGGGTCTAGCACCAGTGCCTTCCAAGGAAGGGGCACATTATATGCTGACTATGATTGATGATTTTCCCAGAAAACTTTGGGTGTTCTTTCTAAAGAAGAAAAGTGACATATTCTCTACATTCAAGGAGTGGAAAACTTTGTTTGAAAAGCAAACAGGAAAGCAAGTAAAACATATATACACCGATAATGGGTTAGAGTTTTGTTCGGAAGAGTTTAAATCTTTCTACAGGTCAGATGGAATTATGAGGCATCTGACAGTCTCGGGTACTCCACAGCAAAATGGAGTGGCAGAGCGAATGAATAGGACTTTAATGGAGAAGGTTTGGTGTATGCTTTCAGATTCTGGTTTACCTAAGTCATTTTGGGCTGAAGCTGATGCTACTGCTTGTTATATTGTGAATCGTTCTCGGGCAAATGCTCTTGATAAGAAAGTTGCTGAAGAAGTTTAGTCTAGTACTCCTGTTGATTATTCAGTTTGGAGAGTGTTTGGTTGCCCTGCGTATGCTCATGTTAATAACGACAATTTAGAACCCAGATCATTGAAGTGTATATTCCTTGGATACAAGTCTGGTGTCAAAGGATATAAGTTATGATGTCTTGAATCCAAGAAAGTCAGATTTAGCAAAGATGTGGCTTTTGATGAAGCTGCTGCTATGCTTGTTAATTCATCTTCTAAAGACTTGATAGATAAGATTAATCATCTATCTAGTAGTGAGGTTGAAATAGAAATTGAATTAGGGTCGACATCAAAATCTTCGGGTCAGACCAGCTCAGATAATCAGAGTGATATCGTTTCCACCTAGTCACCAGTATTAGCTTTGCCAGAGTATTCTATCGCTATGAATAGACCAAGTAGACAGATTAAACCTCCTCAGAAATATGGTGAAGTAGATTTAGTTACTTATGCTTTGAGTGTAGCTAAAAGAATATATTTTATTTAAGAACCATCTACTTATTCAGAGGCAGTGAGTTCAAAAAATTCAGGGAAATAGATGATCGCCATGCAGGAGGAGATGGAATCTCTTCAGAAGAATGACACATAGGACTTAGTTAAATTGTCAAAAGAAAAGAAAGTTGTTCGTTATAAATGGGTGTTCAAGAAGAAGAAAGGTACACCAGGTGTTGAAGAAGACAGGTATAAAGAATGTCTAGTTGTTAAGGGGTACAGTCAGATTCCAGGTGTAGACTTCACTGATGTGTTTTCTCCTGTTGTTAAACATAGTTCGATTAGAGCTTTATTGGGTGTTGTGGCTATCCATGACTTTGAGCATGAGTAGTTAGATGTGAAAACTGCATTTTTACATGGAGAATTTGAGGAGGACATCTATATGCAGCAACCTGAAGGTTTTATTGTCTCCGAAAAAGAAGATTATGTTTATTCTTTGAAGAAGTTCCTTTATGGTTTGAAGCAGTCGCCTAGACAGTGGTATAAGAGGTTCGATTCATTCATGCATGTTCAAGATTTCAAAAGGAGCAATTATGACACTTGTGTCTACATAAAGAATAGTAAGAATGAGTCAGTGATTTATCTGCTCTTATACGTCGATGGTATGTTAATTGCAGCTAAAGATATAGAAAAATCAAAAGGGTCAAAGCACAACTGAGTAAAGAATTTGAGATAAAAAATTTGGGAGCAACCAAAAAGATACTTGGTATGAAGATACATAGAGATAGAAAAGCTAGGAAATTGTACCTAAGTCAAAAGGGCTACATTCAAAAAGTTCTCTACAGGTTTAACATGAATAAGTCTAAACCAGTTGCTATTCCTTTAGCAGCTCATTTTAGGCTTTCATCCGACTTATGTCCACAATTAGAAGATGAAATTAATTATATGTCACGAGTTTTGTATTCTAGTACAGTGGGATCTCTCATGTATACTATGGTTTGCATGAGTTAAGATTTATCTTACGTAGTCAGTGCGGTTAGTAGGTAAATGGAAAATCTTAGAAAGGAACATTGGAAAGCTATTTAGTGGATTCTTAGATATTTGTGTGGAACTAATGATGTTTGTCTTCAATTTGAAAGAACTAAATATCCTGTTATTGGATATGTTGATTCTAATTATGCATGGGATATTGATAAGAGAAGATCTCTTACCGGATATGTTTTTACAGTTGGGGTTGCGCTATCAGTTGGAGAGCTACCTTACAGGGTACCGTTGTATTATCTACTGTAGAGGCAGAATATATGGCTATTATAGAGGCTTGTTAAGAAGCTATATGGTTAAAAGGTTTGTTTGGTGAGCTCAGCGAAGACTTGCAGATTGCCACAGTGTTTTGCGACAGTCAGAGTGCTATCTTTCTCACTAAAGATCAGATGTTTAATGAGAGGATGAAGCACATCGATATTCGTTATCATTTTGTTCGTGAAGTGGTTGCTCGTGGTGATTTTGCCGTAAGTAAAATTAGTACTCATGATAATCCTGTTGATATGATAACCAAGACTTTGCCCACACTCAAGTTCAAGTATTGTTTGAACTTGGTTGGTATTAGCTGCTGATTTTGCCCTCAGGGGCTTTTGTGGAAGAGGATGTTTTTCTAGAGTTTTGAAGATATATTTATAGAGTGGAATTTGTGTCAAGGTGGAGATTGTTAGGGTTCAGTGTGACCCAGATTTTAATTGGGCCAGGCCGATTTGGCCCACATTAGGGGTTTCCTAATTCCTATAGGATTAGGGTTTCCTATTTTAGTATGACTAGGGATTTCTATATGCTATAAATATATGTTTGAGCCGCAAAGCTCATTGTACTGATTTTAGTTAGTGATTTCTCTCCTCTACCTGTGGTTTTTTACCCATGTTAGGTTTTCCACGTAAATTCGGTGTCCATTGTTTTCTCTTTCTCTTTTCTGATTCTTGTTCGTTATTTCAACAGAAAGCATTTGATGCATGACGTTAATTCTGGTTCATCACTTCCACATTTTGCCTGGTTTTACCCAGACGTTTTCTCTCAGGATCAAGAGCCAGCCCACATTCATCGCAAGGAAATCAAATCAACCTTCAACCTGATTGTTGTGGAATGAAAACAGTAAACAATAATAGAAAGAAATAAAGAATGAACACCAATGTTTTACGTGGTTTGGACAATAATGTCCTACGTCCACGGATGAAATTGTTCAACAACTTTTATTATAACCTCAAGGGTATTAGAACAGAAGAATGCAACTACAAAAGATCAGATCACAAACATACAAAAAAATGAATTACACAGAGAAACCCATCTCTACTTTTCATCTTCTCCCACGTGAACAATAATTGTTTGTCTATGTTCTTCTATCATCAAACAGAGAAAGATGTTTTTTCACAGATGATCACAGAACCACCATCTGAATTTATACCACTAGCATATGTCAACTAACTGATTCAGCCAATTAGCTTTAGGACATGAACAATTGTCTTGTAAGTGCCAGTAAACAACGGTAAAGATGAGTCATCTTCACATTGATCTTACTGTCGAAGTCATTCGATCTGCTGCTCCATCATCATACCAAAAACACCATTTCAAAAGCTAAACTTGGAAAGGTCAGAAAGCAAAAGCCTTCATCAAAAAATGCTGGCCAAATAACTCACAAAGCTTTGAAGCCAAAGCAAACCAAAAGCAGTGCCAAGAAGCTGAAGGAGAAAATCTTCCCAGAAGCCAGACGGGAAAAGCAAAATCTCAACCTTGATGAGCAAAGGACAAACTTTGACTTATTTGGGGTGCCTTCTCCTTATTGCTCATGCACAGCAGTAGATAGAGTTTGCTACAAATGGGGAGCCGGTGGATGGAAATCTTCATGTTGTACTATCAAAACCTCATAATATCCCCTGCCAATGAGTTCTTCCAGGCCTGGATCTCGCATTGCCGGAAGGAAGATGAGCAATGGAGCCTATGAAAAGCTTATTTTGAAGCTTGCCTTCGAAGGGTATGACCTTGCTCATTCAGTCAACCTGAAAGATCACTGGGCCAAGCACGACACAAATAAGTTCGTCACGATCAAGTAAGAAATTATCAGCTTGTAAAGTAATACAGCTTAGGTGAAATGGTGTTTAAAGTTCATCGTCCCTGTTGTAAAATTACTCTAAATAATCTGTCTAGAACTTGTTTCATGTGGAAGAAGTTGCTTGTCTTGGAATGAGGAAAAGAGATTTTGGAGAGGAAAAAAATAAGGAGAGGAGAGAACTAGATAAACTTTTTTCTTCAATCGTTTTGGCTATTTACTTGATACAAAATGTCTAAACTTATATCCTATATATAGAATTATTTGGTACATGTATAACACAATACATGAACCACCTATTTAATCTAATACATGTACTAGTACATAATGCATCACCTAGTTACATGAACTACCCATCAATGAACCATACAAATATATGAACCAATGTACCCTTGCATACATGAATGAGAACTTTCTACATGACTCTTCTCAAATACATAGATTTAACCAAAAACATACTAAAAATGTACATTACCAAAGACACTTATTCAAAAGATGCATTAACCAAAAGACACATAAATTAAAGAGGTTAATTGAATTAAATTTATATTTCAACAGTTTGTATTAAAACCAACTTATATAGAAATATTATCATTTCTATTGATCTTTTTAGTGATCTTGAATTACTAACTAGATACAGCTCATGCTATGACTTTTCTACATGCGCATCTGAGTATCTGCTTTGATATCTATTTTCACAAATCTCCATGGAATTTACAAATAGGGATTGATGAAATTAGTAAAGAGAGCCTAAAAGCTCAAGAAAGAGGAAGTAGGGAGAAGTTTCAGGCCCTTGCAGCTCCTACAGGACTCTTGGCCCTGCCTGCAACAATCTGCTCGTAGAGGTCTCGGATTTTCAATCCAACAATTGTTTGGAAAAGTCCGGTGCCGTTGTTGCTTCCAGGAAAATCAGAATGCTTCAACATTTGCTGAGTTACTTCTCCATAAAACTTCGTGGACAAGTTGCTCAAATGGCTTTCCACATAAATCAGCTCGTCTAATCTATCAAACTGCCCGTCCATCTCCAACACCGACACCTGCAAAGTTTTTACAATGAACAAAAGGTAAACGAGATTAAATTTTCAACTCATCACAAAATATTATATGCTTTGACTTACAATCTCGTAACTGTATATTCTAAAAAAAATAGTGCTAGAAAATGAGTTCAGCACGACTAAGACTACTATCTATCATATGTCTATAGTGGGCTCGACTATAGATATGTGTTAGGATATACCCTGTAAATACGCTATATAGTTTGTTATTTTCTGATTTTGGTTATTCTCTCGAACTATTTTAGTATCAAGAATCTTCCCTCATCTCTATGAAGGGAATAGAGTAGTACTGCATTTGTAATTCAATTTCTATCATCAATATACAGAACTGAGTTCTAAATCTATTGTCTATCTTGGTATCAGAGCCATAAATGGCCTCTTCCAGTGGTACCGTAACTCCTCCATCTTCTCCCACTGATTCTTTTGCCCTCCCTTCTCTCCCGTTTATCAACCAGCCTCTCACTGTTAAACTCGATTCTTCTAATTACCCTGTGTGGAAGAATCAGATCCTCAATGTTGTTATCGCCAATGGTCTTGAGGCCTTCCTTGATGGAACTTCTCCTTCTCCCTCCCCCTTTCTTGATGGTACTCCTCGTCTCCCAAACCTAGCATTTTCTACATGGCAACGCTATGATCAGGTTCTAATGAGCTTGTTGTATGCCTTTCTAACCGAGCCCTTGCTCTCTCAAATTGTTTGCTACACTTCTTCCTCTGCTAGTTGGCTTATTCTCACTTGCCTTTACTCTTCAACCTCTCTTGCCCATTTGACTGAACTGCGTGGCTAGCTGCATAATTTGTCCAAAGATGGATGCACTGTCTTAGAATTTATCAAAAAATTCAACTCCATTTGTAATACCTTATTGGCGATTGGTGAACCTGTATCTCAGAAAGACCACCTGATCTATCTCCTAGGTGGTCTTGGGAGCGATTACAATTTGTTTATTACCTCGATTACAAGTCAATCTGACTCACCAAGCATTGAGGAAGTTGACAACCTTTTGCTTAGCTATGAACAACGTCCCGACAAGCAGCATTTGTTTCCCTCCATGGGCTCCCTTCAAACCAATTTCTCTGCCCTCGCTATCGGTCGCGGCCCCCAATTGTCCTTCTTCGCTCCCCATCCTCGCTACAATCCTTCTACACCAGCTACTGCCCAAGCTCCTTCATCGCCTAGCATTCTTGGGAAACCTCAGGTGTCACACTCTCCATGGAAGCCTGGCTAATCTTCTCCGAACAAACCCCGTTGCCAAATCTGCCATAAGGTTGGCCACACTACATGAGTTTGCTATCACCGCCTGAATGCCTCGTTCCAGCCTCCTCCAAGGTCCTTCCATATTGCTACATCTTCCTCTGCCCTTCCTCACAATAATCAACTTATGCCTCAAGGGAACTATTCATCTCAGCCGTCCACCTAGATTCTTGATTCTGGTGCCACCCACCACTTCACACCTCAGGAAATCGACCTCCAGTCCCCACAAATATACACTGGTTCAGAGACTGTAGTTGCTGCAAATGGTACTCCCCTCCAATACTGGGAACTCTGTAACTGCTTCTCCTACTTCCTCTCTCTAGCTTCTTGATGTCCTTCATACTCCTTCCATGTCTACTCGCTAAATTAGTGTGTACAAATTATGTTGCGATAATGATGTTATTGTTGAGTTTCATCCTTTCTTCTTTCTTATTAAGGATCGGAGTTCTCAGACTGTCCTGGTTCGCGGAAATGTTCATCGTGGCCTCTACTCCATCTCCTCAACTTCGCCCACTTCACCTACTATGTTTCATTCCTCTGCAGTTCCTTCTTCTTCTTTATGGCACTTTCGGCTAGGTTATCCGAATTTACACGTTGTCAAGCAAATTTTATCTTCTTGTAATGTGCCTATTTCTCAGGCTTCTCAATTTCATTGTCAAAGCTTGTAATGTTAGTAAATCTCATCGGTTGCCTTTTTCTAAATCATTTTCTCGTGCTTCTGCTCCCTTTCAAATTGTGCATTCTGACAATTGGGGTCCTTCCCCTGAATTGGCATCCATGGGTGCCCGTTACTTCTTGCTTTTCATCGATGACTATAGTCAATATACATGGCTTTTTTTGTTAAAATCCAAAGACGAAGTTCATTTATCACTTTATTAACTTCTACAATCTCATTCTCAATCAGTTTCACATAAGCATTTCCACACTTCAATTTGACTGGGGAGGAGAGTTTCGCTCCCTCACCCCATTTCTTCTTTCCAAAGGGATTCATCATCGACTCTCTTGCCCATATACCCCTACCCCAAATGGCCGTGTCAAACGTAAAAATTGCCACATTGTTGAGATGGGTTTGTCCTTATTGTATCATTCGAACGCACCTCTCAAATTTTGGCCATATGCCTTTGCCACCTCCGCTCACCTTATCAACTTTCTCCCTTCTGCTATTCTTAATCCTAAGTCTCCCCATGAACGTCTATTCCATACTACTCCCGATTATCATTTTCTACGTGTTTTTGGGTGTCTGTGTTATCCATGTCTTCGGCCATATTCTCTGAATAAGTTGTCTTCACATTCTTCTCCTTGTGCTCTGCTTGGTTAGAGCAAGAATCATAAAGGCTACTTGTGTTATGAAATGTCCTCCTCTCATATATATATCAGTCGACATGTCGTGTTTTATGAACATGTCTTCCCATTTCAAATAGCACCTACCTCATCCACTTCTCCCCTCCGTCCATCATCTTACTCACTTCCCCTTTTACCAATTCCTCCAACCCCCGTGGCTATTCCACTCTTTTCTTCTTCGTCTCCTCTTAATGTGGCCTCTTCATCTCTCCCTTCTCCTCCTTCCACTATTGCACTTCCTAGTGCTAGTGATAATAGGGGTTTACCGAATGCTCATCCTATGCAGACTCGTTCTAAGTTTGGCATTTTTAAACCTCGGGTGCTTTCAACTACACTTGCTGCTAACTTATTTGAGCCCGTTACATTCTTACAAGCCTCTAAGCATCCTCATTGGATGCATGCTATGCTTGATGAACTACATCCACTGGAGCAGAATCACACTTGGTCTTTGGTTTCCCCTCCTCCAGGCCAGAAAGTGGCTACAAATGGATTTTCAAGCGTAAGTCCAACTCTGATGGCACTCTCAACAGATTCAAGACTCGCCTTGTGGCCAAGGGTTTTGATCAGACTGCTGGTATAGACTACACATAAAATTTTAGTCCAGTGGTTAAACCTCAAACAATCTGACTTACGCTCTCTCTTGCTTTGTCTTTTGGCTGGGATATTCGTCAACTGGATGTCTCTAATGCGTTTCTTCACGGTGATCTCGATGAGGTAGTCTATATGTCTCAGCCTCTTGGTATTGTTGATAAAGCTAATCCATCTCATGTCTGCCGCCTTCATAAATCACTGTACGGCCTGAAGCAGGCTCCTAGGGCGTGGTACACAAAACTTCAGTCTGCTCTACTTCAGTGGGGTTTTACAGTTTCCGGAGCTGGTACTTCTATGTTTCTCTATAAAACTGCATCTGCTACTATCATCATGCTTGTTTACGTGGATGATATTTTAGTTGCAGGTCCTCCAGGCAGTTAGTTGATGATCTTCTTTCATTTATGCAATCTCATTTTGCTATCAAGGATCTTGGCTTACTAAATTATTTCCTTGGCATTTTTGTTACACAATCTTCCTCTAGATTGTTGCTCAATCAATCTCAATATATTTATGATCTTTTGACTAGAGCTGGAATGTCTGATTGCACGGCAATTCCTACTCCAATGGAGTCTGGCATGCAACTCTCTAAATGCTCTGGCACTCCATTACCAGATGGAACTTTGTTTCGCAGTTTAGTTGGTGCCTTACAATATTGTCCTCTTACTAGGCCTGACATTGCCTTTGCTATCAACAAAATTTTCCAATTTATGCATTCTCTGACTGATCAACATTGGCAAGCTTTGAAACGTATCCTTTGTTACTTGCAAGGTACTCGTCTCTACTCCCTATCCTTTCAAGCCTCCTCTGTCATGGATATTCGTTGTTTCACGAATGCTGATTGGGCATCAAGTCTTGATGACAGACGCAACACAAGCTCCTTTTGTGTCTTCTTTGGCCCCAATCTCATTTCCTGGTCTTCAACTAAACCAAAAGGCAGTTCTAGATCGAGCACTGAAGCCGAATATCGCAGTGTTGCAAATGGTGCCTCCGAGGTCATATGGGTTCAATCTCTACTGCAAGAACTTGGTCTTAAGTCCTCCATTAGTCCTGTGATTTACTGTGACAATATCAGTGTTACGTACATGGCATCCAATCATCTTCTCCATGCCAAGTCCAAACATGTGGAGATCGACTTTCACTTTGTTTGTGAAAAGGTCCACAACAAAGACTTTTTGGTGCAGTTTACACCTTCTTCAACTCAAGTAGCTGATGGGTTAACTAAACCTCTTCCAACCACCAAATTTTTGCTATCTTGCTTCAATCTCTGCGTTCTTCCCCCTTGAGATTGAGGGGGGATGTTAGGATATGCCCTGTAAATACGCTATATAGTTTGTTATTTTCTGATTTTGGTTATTCTCTCTAACTACTTTAGTATCTAGAATCTTCCCTCATCTCTATAAAGGGAATATAGTAGTACTGCATTTGTAATTCAATTTCTATCACCAATATACAGAATCTATTTTCTATCTATATGATATTCAAATTGAGTTTGCATTAATATATTGCAAATTTTTTATTCTAATAACTGTTGTCCTAATTTTAAGTTCGTTCATGGTTTACTATATATATTTGCATAAATTGTGAAAACATGTGAATTTATATAGTAAAATCATAAATTTTTGATAGACATAAAAATTCGTAAAATGAAATTTGTTGCGCATCTAGTAACAAACGTTGAGGCCGTAGATCAGTCTTGGAAAGAGGCGTACCTCGTTGGAGAAGTAAGTGGCGGGGCTGTAGGCAAACTTGATTCCGGGGTAGGAGCAGGTGAGCTTTCTTCCACAAGGAATCCAGGAAAGGGTAGAGCCTTCATCAAACAAGTAAACAGGGCTGAAGAATTCCACCCCTTCTTTCATTATCAATTTCACTCTCAAAACCTTTCCTTCATTGTCATCAGGAATGAGTAAGGTTGGCAAAACCTCTATCACTGCATCTGCATATTGCTTTTGAGGATCTGCATTCACAAAATTACCCAACTTCAAAAAATGATATTCAATTGTTCTTATTACGCTCCAAATAATAAAGTTAGAACATGAAAACTGTTAGAGTTCGAGACCCAAATTCTAGTTGGACATTATGAAAACGTTAGTCTTGAACAAAAGTAAAAGAACAAAATTTTAGTTTTTTTCCAAGAGTTAGTTATGGTAGCGATGGAATCTTGCAGATAGAGTTATATTAGTTGCGAAACTCACATTATATTTTGATTTTGACAAAGTTAATTTCTTTCTTACGCCAGTTGTTTTTTTACCCCACATAAAGTTTAGTGTTTGCTCTTGGTTTTTCTATTTGTGATTCTCATTTAATTATGACAAAAAGTTAGGCTCTATTAGGATTAAATGGATTATTTGCTTACTAAGACATAATTTTCAAAACAGTTCTTAAATATTTAAAGAACTTAATGAACATATTGAAAAGTTTGCTTTTACATCTTTCCTTGCTTGAACTGAAAAGTAGCAAGCATTAAAAAAGCGAAGGTTTACCGATATATGCATCGAAGTCAGGTTTTCGAGCTTCGATACTGGCTTTGATGCTCTCGAGACTGTGTCCTCTTTCAGCCATGTCTCTCTGCAAGTAAGGTTTTACATGCAGAAAGAAAGAAGACGATCAGAGCAATGCATGGAGCCCTAAAAAGGGAAGAGGCAATGGAGTTTGCTATCTTCACCTGAATTTTCCATGCAAATTTAACTTCATTGCTGATATCTAAGTAGATGCTGAAGTCTAAGAGCTCTCTCACTCTTGAATCATACCTGCAGTTCAACCAAACATTGAGCTTTCTCAGAAAAGTGATTCAAATCTTTAGTTTTTTTGAATTGTTGGATTTACACATCAGAATTTTCTCAACCATGTTGTATGATACATTCTGAGCATCCAATTACATCTTAATTTTTGCTCCAATTTCTTCTTGCAATAATTGAGTGTTGAATGAATATGAAAAAGCAAAACCGGAGAGTAAACATTGTTATTTACATGGAAAACACTACGAGATAAAAAAAAAAAGGACCAAGAAGGAAATTCACTATGAAAAAATTAAATAATAGAAGAGAGTTTATATACATCAAACTATAAAAAGTCAAAAACTCAAGGTAAAAATATGAAATAAATATGTAGTCTCGCTTATCAACTAGGTCACTTTGTTCTACCTCGTACTGCTAAAATATATATATATAATTTTATTTCCCCATTTTTGTCAAATTCCGACACACATTCTTATATATTTTATAATTTTTCATTGGATAAATGTAGGTGTTGTTGGGGAGAGAGAAGAGAGAGAGAAAGAGAGCTTACATTGGATGAAGACCTTCGATAACAAGAATTTTTGGAGGCTTAATAAGCTCAGGGGGATCCAAAAGGCCAGAGACATGATTATAAATAGGCTTCTGAACAGCAATTCCATCTTTCAAAGCCTTCACCTGTTCATACATCAAATCAAAATCATTGGCTTTTGGATCCAACGCCGTCACTCCCTTCTCCTTCCTTCCCGTTCGATCCAAAGAATGATAATCATCCAAACAAATTACAGTCGTAGTATCGCTTATGAGGGTGTTCGAGTCTGGATTTCCTCCTCTCGGTGGCTCAGCCTTTCCTCCAAAAACACTGGTTAATCTTCTCATAAAGGTGCTCTTCCCACACCCTGAGTCTGCAGCTAGACCAATCACCACCGTCTGTTGGTCGCCGGCCGAACACGTAATTATCAACGGAGATGTAGAGATGGAGGTGGCGGTGGATTTTTTACTATTTCTTTTGCTGTAGAAAACTACTTGTTTTTGGTAGAGTCCATGGCTCGTTTTCGAGGGCGTGTAGATTGAGCCAGTCGAGTTTAGAAATTGGGTTGTGTAAACTCCACAGACTGCCATTTTTTTCTCGCTCTTCTTCCTCTCTCTCTTTCTCTCTCTGCTCGGGGAAAGTTGCAGAGAGCTCTGAGAGAGCAAGAGGACTGTGGTTGTGGAGTAAAAACGAAATGGGTCTGGATTTTATTACCACTTTATAAATGAAAACACATTAACGTGGTTGTAGAAAGATTGAAGGGAAGCCAGAAGCTGTTTGGGAGGTTAGAAAATGTTAGCCTGATCATGGAATGATGATGGTTACGTCTTAATTTTTCTCTATTTCCATTTTCACCCCTGGTCTTGGAAAATGGTGGAGATAATACAATGCTAGAGAGTAGCAAACATGGAGGAATATGAAAGAATAGGATAGGCAAAACTGTCAATTCAAAATTTTTCTGAATTTTTTGTGCAATGAAGAAAATAAAATTGCTTATGAGAGGATGGATGGATTGTCTGTAATCGGGATGGGGGGGTGCGGCCGGGGGAGCTTGGCTTGGTTGTGGTTCGTTGAAGTTTGGATATTTGCGATACCACATGTCAACGAAGGACTGGTGGGTTAGAGATGAGGCTTGTATGGCGTGGACTCGAGGAGATATGTGACTTACAAAACTTTTGCCGTCCATTTCACTTGTGGGCTGTCTCGGAGGATTAATCATTTTGGGGTCGGGATCCCAATTGAATTGAGTTCTTGCTCGAGATTGGATTTTCAGTGTAGCCTATGGTTCATAATTTAGCAAACCTATTTCATAGACTTTGCAACCATGGGTTTTGTGTTCACTTGGAGATGTTAGTATGTTGTTTTGTCCATGACTATAATATTTTAAATATTTTAATTCTAAGTTTATATGATTTCTTTATCATTTTGAAATATCTTTGAAAATAAATATTTTGATTTACTAATATGTTTGTTGAGTTTATACAGTATCGTTTAAATTTTACACTTCAGGGAAAAAATTGCTCGAATTATCAAAGTCTAACTTGAGTGGGTGTGCTAAAGAACAGAAGTCTTGTCCCAAGTTATGTGCAAAATAGAGAATTTTGCAGACGCCCAATCATTTGGACATGGTCACCCACAACGGTAGGCTAGAGAAAGTTGCGGAAGCTCAAACCCGAGGAGATGTTATACATAAGTTAACTTGTAGACGTCTGAACCAGAATAGCAATCACCTACAATGGCAGCCAGAGATAGTTGAGGAAGCCCAAACCCGGAGCAGTGTTATTTGAAGTTTAACTAGTGAACACCCAAACACAAGTGTGATCATCTGCGCCAAACTTCCAAAGTACTTTGTTTTAGTCTGGTCTAGAGACAATAATTCAAATTGAAGTTTCACGCAAAAGCCTAGTTATGAAGTGCCGACATCCGGAGTGGAAGCCTAGTGGAAAACTCGCAAAAGCCCATTAGACACATAGATATGAACCTCACCAAGAATAGTGAGATTCAAAGAAAATAACGAAGATCGTTATAAATCAGTTTCGAAAATAATAGTGGATCTTAACCCTTTATCTATGAAGAGATAAGAACTTAAAGTATAATATTGGTGAAAATAGAAAACCTAGACCTATTCTCTATAAAAGATAAGAACCAAAGGTATAAGAAAAATTGTAGACGCCACACTCTAGAAAGGAGAGAAGATTGTGAGTGATAAGTTTAGATTAAATGCAACAAGAAACTCTTGATGAATTCACAAAGTTCTTTAAAGAACCAAAGAGAAAACTCTCACTATGAAATTATTAATCAATCTCTCTAATAAAATAAATACGCCCATTATTTACAGGCTACAAATAGATAAATAAAAGATATCTAATTTGATTCAAATGCCTTCAACATCATATCTTCAAAATTTGAATAGTTGTTTCAAACGTTAGAATAAAATTGTTGAATTTGAATTGGATAAATTTGTTGAATCTAGACAGAATTTGAAATGCCGTTTGAATGATCAAATCATCTTCAAATCTTGTGATCTTGGTGTCTCCACAAAGCTTAGAATGTCTACTTTAATTTGTATGAAGATCACGTATCCATTTGAAATCTTTATCCATGAGAAATCATAAAATCAATTCTTGTGCACAGAAGGTCCATACCCAATCTAAATTGCTCTCATAACATTAACTAAGTCTTTGTCTTTTTCTTGATCAACCTTTGACTTGATTGTTTTATATTTAGCCCACGCTTGTTGTACAAATCCATTAAGCTTTGGTTTTCGCATTCGTCCGAAACTATCCAGAACTTAGATAGATTCAAAACTTAGTCGTCCGCCATCGTCCGTATTCGTCCGCACTCGTCTGAATGAGTATGGTTGGGACGCGAAATCACGTCCTCATTCGTCCCAAACGTTTTAATAGGTTAACCATATGGTTGTGGACGAGAGATCTGTGTCTGCAAGTCATCCATATTTGTCCAAAAAATCGCAGAGGACGACTTTGGCCACAAAACCTCATCCTCAAGCGTCCTAACCACAGTTATACTATATTTACTTAATTTTTCTTATATATGTTTACACATAACTAATTCCCACTTATTTATGTGGTATAAATCCAATAAATCTTGTCTTGTAATATAACGTATTTATTTTTACGAAATTCATAATATCAATAAAGATGGGAAAAGTATCGGGATACGTCCTTGGTAATATCCCTATAGATATCCAAATAATCCGAATATCTCCAATTACTTTTCAATTATCCTTATCAAATTCCGACATATAAAGTCGAGATATTACATTCCTCCCTCCTTACATAAATTTTGTCCTTGAAATTTGCTCATCATAACTACTCCGTCGATCTGACTACCAAAGTAGCTGCTGACTATACCATATTGTACTTCTATACTCTTTTCCAATATTCCTAAAGATTGCATAATTTCCACTTAAGCAGAGTACAACCAATTAGCAAAACACAAAATGACGTTCAAGTCATCTGAATTTCAATCACAATCATCGTGAAGAGAAGTCTTCTCTAAAATTCCTTTCTCTTTGTCCAACGTTGCAAAGCAACTTTTGTAACATAACCAACTTTACTAAGCCTATCTGTAACATCTCGTAATCTTTTTCCGTATAAAATTTTTCTTTTCTTTAAAACCATTGTAAAACTAAAGCGTAATAAAACACCAGAGTAATAAACAGCGGAAATATAAATCTTATAAAACATACAGCGGAAATCTTTTACAAGTAAATATCATAAACTCATTGTCTAAATAAACATTTAAATAAATACATTACCTTAAAACATCTATTTGAAGTCATAAAATACTTAAAAGCTTTTAAAACATTTTATTTCATCTTCGTGAGCCATAACCACAGGTCAATGTCGCTAACAGCACAAATATCTACACTGAAATACTCCACCAGCTATATCCTTTAACAACTTTATCCATTCATCTGCTCCTTACCTACATCAATAGGACCTAACTATGAGTCTAACGTTCAGTACGTGATATAGACATAAAACATAAATTTTACATACAATTTCTATAACATAGCATAAGATTTTCTGTTTCATTTTCTCTTTTACTGTTCATGTCTTTTATCATTATTTTGTTTGCTTATATGTCAGGCGTATCAAACGGGACCAAACAAACATCCATTTATTGTTTCTGTCTTTTATTGTTTATATGACAGGCGTAACAAACCGGACCATACAAACATCTATGCCGAGCATAAGAACCACAGTCGTTATTTTTGGTTTCTGTGCGGGCATAACAAACTGGTCCACAGAAATATCTATTTACGTATTTTACCGTTTCATTATGTTGTTTCATATAGTTTTAGTATTTTATTGTTTATGTGTCGGGCGTATCAAACTGAACCACATAGACATCTATGCCGGGCGTAACAAACCAATCCATAGTTATTTACGTATATTCATTTTCGTGTACTTTATGATTCCATGTCTTAACATTTTCGTGCACATACAATCCTATCTAACGTGTTCCTTAATCGTATCTTTAAAATGTGATGCGTCCTATCTAAGGAACTAAACTTAAATCTAATAAACATGCAAGTAAACAATATATGTTTCCATACAATAACATAACTTATGCATTTAGTAAACAAACATCAAACAAAACCTTAATTTCCCGAGATGTAGGTCATTTCAGACAAAACACATGCAATAGCACGTACCTGAAATCCTTAACTTTATGGTTAAAGTTTCCTTTACAAAACCTATCCATTATTAACACATACAACTATTAATAATTAATCTTCAATAATAAAGTCTTCTAGCTTCAACTACCATGTCTCCTAATATGTCCATAATATTGAAGAATTTTATTTTCCAATAAACAACCCTAACTACTAGCATTTCATGACCCAACATGTCTCCTTAATTTAACTTAATAATCTACCCCGACAAGGTATAACTTCACCATATGTCTGTCGGTACCCAAAAGAATCCATAATTAATATGGGTACAAAGTTCACATGACAATTCCCAATAATTATCATTGATCAACCAAAGCAATAATCAAATAATAATATCCCACCAAATAATTTAAACATATTATACTATCCAAGCGGCAACTAAAAGTAATACTTCTTTTCTTAAAATTTAACTTATTTCCAGAATCAGTGTATCATCACTTCTCGGCAAGACCATATAGTCAGACTATCATTCTAAAAAGAAACCAATATCTTATATACTTCTCATGTAGAAACTAAGCTTGTCGAGAAACTATACTTCATGCTCATAATGTGATATCCAATATTGAAGATTACATACCTCGAGAAGAATTCTTCAGCTTTTCTCTCAGTCTTCCTTATCTATAACTTACTTCTTGTTCTTCGCCTATCTTTCTCTCTCTTTAAACTATTTCTCTTCATAAACTTCTCACTAGAACGTCACAGACACCTAAGGCTTCACTCTCTCCTTATTTTTGTTTCACAGTTTTTCCAGCAACTCACAGAGACCTATGTCTCTGCCATCGTTTCCTATTTATAAGCAAATACAAATCATCAACGTCCATTCGTGAAGACAGAAGGCCATGGGACAAAGTCTATAAATGACCATTATTCTTTCTACGTTTAGACATTCCATATTACATTCCTCTTGATTTCCAGACATTCAAGACAATGGTTCGCATCATCTCCAAATGTTTAAACTCTCTAGATTACTCTTCATAAATGGCGGTCGATTGTTTTTCCTTCAAGCTGGCCACCATTCAATAAATCACCCGCAAATCCCTTTATTTTAGAATTGCGGATGATGGCGGTGGTTGACTACACTCCATCAATCGCCTGCCACAAACATCTGCAGAATAAATCTTTGTTCTTGAACTGCGGATGATCACGGCAGATGATCTCCCATTGTCGAACTGCCACCACGATCGACCGCAGTTTACACTCTCTTTAGGAATATGTTTCATTAACGTTATTCATTATTTCATCTTTAATAAAATTCAAGTTGATTTGACCATGATCAACCACACTTTCAAAACTCATTTTCCATACCTATTTTCATTTGCAGGTTGATCACTCTAGATGATCTCAATCAACCACCTGATCATCCACACTATCAAAACCCATCCGTCACATCTTCTCTAATTATGTATATATATTTATATTATATATCCATATCCTCCATAATATATATATATATATATATATATATATAGATATATAAATATATAAATATCTATATCCTTAATAAAACTATTCAAACTTGGATGTTCAAATCTGTTTCACTTGGCTTATGTCTTAAATTACCCAAGTTAATTCCAATAAATTCTATATCTTTAACCTTATTATTAACTAGCTCTCATCCCTTACAATATCCAAATACGTCCAATTATATTTCCTCTTACTACCTCCACTGATGATCAATCCAATTGATATCGCTCAATATAACTTTAAGTATCTCCAATTAACTTCAATCCTTCTCATAATCTAACTATAAACCTAACGGGATATCATAACTCACTTATTCCAATTACGTTTCTCTTGACCAATATTTTTACATGTCCAACTTAGCTCCTAATATCCCTAAAACCAACACGTACGCTATGCCTTCAGCTCATAGAAGATTTAGGATATTATACTATTCATACGTAATATCTTCTACACATTTTGTTCTTAATGCTTTTGTACCCTAAAATACCAACATCATATACCATAACTTGAGTTATGGATCCAACATCTAACACTTTTCCCTAATGAAAACTTCTCAAATAGCATCCTTTCTGTCTCTTGAGCCCAAACTTAGACAACTATCGACTCATACATTGCCAAAACATGCTTTCGACTAGCAAAATATTTGTCCAAAATAACATCTTTTACACTTTTAATGCTACATAACTTGAAAAGATATAACATTCACGTTCTGAAGCGACATATCACCATAGGTATGTCTTAACTTCCTTGTGACAAACCCATAATGAAATGTTTCCATAATCATCCACTCACCGGTTGATCATCCATAAGCCGTTGAGGTTGTAATTTCTAAACTACTTTCCTATCATCCATCTAAAATTTTGGGGTTTGAAACCTAGCATATGCATATTCTTCTCTAATTGATAAAGACCTAAGTCATCAAATCTCATAGCACTCGCAATCTTCGAGAAAACTTTTGCTATTTCTTCGTCCAATTAAGTCATTACTTTGTTCCAAAAGTTTGAGTCGGACACTTCCATTCTTTCATAATTCTATAATTCTCTTTACCCCTTGGATTTCATTCCATCTTGCTTTTTTTTGATTCATACTCGTCACCATTTCTGTACCCGTATCCGTTTCTATCTCCGTTTCTATATCTGTATCTGTGTTTGTATCCGTATCTATATCTGTATCTGTGTCTGTTTCTATCTCTGTATCCGTATATGTTTTTGTATATGTATCCATGTCTATTTTAATTTTCGTTCCTGTTTCCGTCTCCGTATCCGTTTCTGTATCCATATCTATTCATAGAAATTCATTTCTAGAAATTCGTTTCCGTTTCCATTTCCGTATCTGTGCTTGTATATGTATTTGTTCCCGTGTCAATTTCTGTCTCTGCATCTATATTGGTTTCCGTATTCGTGCCCCTTTTTGTTTCCATTTCTGTTTCTATATCTGTGTCTGTGTCTGTTTCCATGTCTGTGTCTGTTTCTGTGTCCGTATCTGTAGCTGGAACTTATAATCGAATCATTCTTTTTTGAAATCCGATTTATAACGTCTTCGATCTCAAGAACTCTTGATACCATAAAATAAGCTACTCCTCAAGTCCTCGACACCATCACTCCTTCGAGAACTTCCGCCTTAAGTCCTTATACAGGGTGGTCTACCTTATGTCTAGCATCGATCACCAAGAGCAAGGTGAATCACCATAATGCCTCAAGTTGCGTACAAACTTTGAAATCGACACTTCTTAACTTAACTGAAGAAATTCCTCCACTTTCCTCGTTCTCATAGTACAATTGATGTAGCAATTCTCTTTGAATTCTATCTAAGTCACTACAGCCTTATCCTCGGCTATCTTGATGGAGCCCTACCAAGATCTTGTATCCTTAACCAACATAAACATGGCACATGCTACCCTTCTCCGTTGCGTCACTCTAATTTATTTCTCGGCCCCGTCTGGGACTACATTAAAATCCGAATGAAATTTCTCTTTTATCTCTTATCTCCTATACTTTCGTTTTTTGCGATTCTTATCTTTCTTTTAAGATTTCATTCTTATTTTCTTTATCGGTTCAATTTTTATATGTTATCAAGCCTTTCGACATAGTCTCATCCTGTAACACATTCTTTTACATTCATTTAATAATTATTTCATTTCCATGCACAATTATTCTCGTAAACTTCTCTATCTAACATATAGACAATCTTGACTAATTGTTTTCTTAACAATTTTTATATTAGGATTGTTGTTGCCTATAACCTTTCAAATTTACAAAAATTTCGGCAGAGTTTCCCCTATTTCTTTACTCCCCCAAATCTATATATATCCTGCATAAAATCTCCAAACAATTCTAGTATTCTCTATTATCTATCATCTACATCAATTCACTATAATAGAATCATCTCTTTAACTGTGATCAAAACATTATTCAGAACTCGTGATATTATACGTTGCAAAGCAAAATAATTATAACTTAGGAAAAATTAAATTCAATAACTTACTTGCAATTGATGAAGTATTTCTCCGTCGAAGCTTGTGCTGACAGGCAGTTTAAAGAATCAATTTTAAAAACATTTGCTCTAGTACCAAACTGTATCGGAGTAGTTTAAAACAAAGTTAAGTTTTAAAACACAATTAACAGTAAGTATCCAGATCGGTTTTAAAACACTTTGCTCTGATACCAACTATAAAGACCCTGTTTTTTTCTTTATCTTTAAAAATGCGATAAATTTAAAACTTTTATAAAGCAACTTAAATCATCGTTAATTAAAATTAGAGTTTTCTTCTAAAAACTGAACCGTTAAATTCTTTCTCTTATACTCGTTATTTAAACATGAAAAACTATAAGTATAAATCATTTTTCTAAAAACATAGTGGAAGCTCAATTAAACTAATTGCGGAATAAAAGCAACTGAGTACATTTATGTTTATAAAACCGTTTTTCTCTTTATGTCTTTAGCCTGGCGAACCACAATGCTCGCCCGTGCAAATCCATCATCAACCTCTCCCCTTTGGATTAATTGCAAATAACATGATTACCTATACCATAAGCAAACTGTAAGCCTAAAGGCTTAGTAAGGAATTGAGATATACAATATGAATGCTTCTAACTCATTATGTTAGAATGGGATCTGCCCTCAACTGTTCTTTACTCACGGTTTCATATCATAAACTCGTGGCTCGAGTTGGGAGATTGGAGGATCCTGGCAGGGAGAGTGGTGGGGATTCGGTATCTAACACCCTAGAGTAGACAAGCATTCGCAACCCGTCAAGAGAAGGTTATAATTCTATCCGAGTCTACAGGTTAGACCCGAACCACCTCCCCGACCCCCAAAATGTTTTCTTCATTTTCTTCTCACAGTATGAATACCAACTCCTTCGTGGTATTTCCTAGAGTTTCTATTATCATGATGCATGATGATACAATACAGGAAATATAACTATGAATAATATCATCCATTCCATAAGTTCATAATTCTATTCTACCAAGAATTTCAGAATAATAATGGAATGAACTACGGGAGTAAATCACGGAATTTCAACAACTAAAACTATTGATCATAAATTAAAGAACTACTAGAGAACTAATTAAATTATTGACAATGAGAATAAGAAACGAACAATGAATATAAACAACGAATCAAAACGTGCAACATGCTTTACAATTTGACAGTAAAATAACGACATATAACGGTGAAATAGAATGTGCATACATGCTATATAGTTCGACAGGGAATACAACATATGACAGCGAAATAAGAAAACTAACAGCGAATATAAACAGCGAGTTAACGTGCTTGGCGATTCAACGGAAACAATAATAATATACTAACATTCTAAACGTGCTTAATACTTAAAGGAAATTACAACCATTTAAGGAATGCTAAACATGCTTACTAATAAAAGGAAAACGACAACTATATCAGGAATAATAAACATGCTTGCATATGCATATTAGACAGGTGCAACAATATATATAAAATTACTTGAAGCACAGAAATGTAAACAAACAATTAAAGAAAGAAAAACAATTAAAAGAAAGACATTGCTTGTGGTGTAGGGCCTCCATTGGCCAAGATGCTACTCAATTTTCTTACCTCGAAGCTTTAATGTGCATTAGCACTTATTCGTTATTCTTCTTCTTCTTTTTGATACCTTCACAAATTAATAACATTTATCATTAATCTAATTGATTAATCAACTTATAAATACAACGTCACTTTCCTATTCGTAATTCTTATACATTATTTGATTTCATAATCTAACCTCGACTAATTGTATAATAGTTCTAGGAATACATTTGACACCCCAAAATGGAAACATAACACTTTAACGATTATAATATTCTCAACTTAACAACCTCATCATTATTTATACCTTTATTATTAACAATTCATATTCCAAGTCCAATAGAGAACAAAATCCCAAACTATCTGCCAAACACATATCCGTAGCAACACTAAATCCAACATATCAATAACTAACAACATCTAAACAATAATCATAGTCCAATAATATTCCACTATCATAGGTAATGAGTTTAACAATTCTACAAATTTTTCCTCTGGTAGAAACCAAACTGTGAACAAAACTAATTTCAACTGAGTAATTTCCTCATTTAGTCCATCAGTAGAACATTAACACAATTAATATAAACTTAAGTGGCGGAATAAAATCTCTAGCAATGCGTGCATAAAACCAACAATTAACAACATTGAGCAGTGCATAACAGCTACAAAGAACACTTCATACCTTGAAGAACTCCGGCATGTAGAACACCTGGAGCTAGAGTTCCACCAACCTCTCAACTCTCCCTCATTGTTTTCCTCTTAACTCCAGAGAAGACAATCGGCCAAAGTAACAAAACCAGCTCACACTCGGACACACCCTGAAGGACCGGAGAACACCCGAGAGCAGGTCTGCTCTCACACCCCAGAGCTCTTAGCTCTCTCCCCCTTCTTCTCTCCTCTCTGCCAATTTATTTACTAGCCCCGACAACATCCCTCTCCTTTCTTCTCCCATTATGTCTTTTTTGTTAAATCAGCAAGATTCCCTCGACATGTCTTCCAATAATTCAATAACCATTCCTTCACTTTCGGTAGTGCACAATCCACCTGGAAAGGAGGGCTACATGGAAGATTCGCCCTTCACAGCATACAGCTCAACCCGAACTGTCCATAATGGATTTGGTCACACCGGGGTCGGAGCCCAACCACGAATGGTCTGGGGCTAGAAGCCACAGCCACACCATCACTAGACCTTGTTGTTGCCATTCTAATGACGCCGGCCACCGAAAAATCGATAGCACACTAGAAAACTCACAACATACCTCCATTTGGAGCTGTGATGAACCATCCGCAAAACTCAAACATTTCTAAGCACTAAGCTGAAACCCGCATCCCTGTAGCTGCTCACTGGATGTCGGGGAACGCAGCGAGGAAGTGACCCTGCAGCTCTCCTTCGCCGTTCGTCCCTCTCGGCCTCCCTCGACACTCTCTCCCTCATTCTCTAGCGCTCTTTCTCTCTCATTCGCAAAATGGCCGAAGGCCACCCGAATTCCTCCCCCCCCCCCCCCCTCCTCCTAACTGGACCAGCTGGAAGGCCTCTTGAACCGATTCTTCTATTGAGCCAGCTCACTCCCCAAATTTTCAATTAATTTCCTTTATTTCCAATTCCTCAATCAACCTTCATTTACTCTCTAATTAATCCCACTTAATTTTATTCTTACATTTTAATTCTGATTAATCTTACTCTATTTTTCTTATTTTAATTAATAATCAGGCCACTTAATTAAATTCGGACTGAACCCAACCAAACTGGTTCAATTAATATTTCTTCAAAATTGAGATTTCGGACGAAGGAATGTGTCTACGTCTTCATCCGTGTTTGTCCGAATTTATCATTCGGACGAGGGTAGGTGTCCAAGTACAGCGTCCGTGTTCGTCCGAAACTATCGAGAACTTAGACAGATTCAAAACTTATTCGTCTGCCATCGTCTGTATTCGTTTGCACTCGTTGGAATGAGTATGGTTGGGATGAGAAATCACGTCCTTATTAGTCCCAAACGTTTTAATAGGTTAACAATATGGTTGTGGACGAGAGATCCATGTCTGCATGTCATCCGCATGCGTCTGAAAGATCGCAGAGGACGACTTTGGATGCAAAACCTCGTCCTCAAGCATCCTAACCACACTTATACTATTTTTACTTAATTTTTCTTATATAAGTTTACACCCAACTAATTCCCACTTATTTATGTTGTATAAATCCAATAAATCTTGTCTCGTAATATAACGTATTTATTTTTAGGAAATTCATAATATCAATAAAGACGGGGAAAGTATCGGGGTACATACTTGGTAATATCTCGATAGATATCCAAATAATGTGAATATGCCCAATTACTTTCCAATTATCCTTATTAAATTTTGACATATAAAGTTTGGGTATTACAATTTCACCCCTTGAAGTTTCTAGGAACATAAGGAATGGCTGTGAATCAGCCTCATTTCGTGCTGGAAAGAGGATAGAGGAGAAAGAGGAGAAAAGAGAAAAGTGAAAAAGAGAAGAGAAGGAAGAAGAAAGTGGGGAAAAAGAGGGAATTGGCCTTTTATCCTTTAGGGAAATTTGTTCCTATCACCAAGAGCAATCTTTTGATTCAAGAATCAAGAGGAGGAAGTGAAGAATAAATTGTCTTCAAGAGTAAGAACCCTAACCTAGATGATTTATGCAAACTATGCTATATTAAATAGTTTTTGGTGAAAGAAGTTGCATAAATAGGGTTTAGGTTGGTATATCTTGTTATATGGTTCTAAATATTTGATATGTGTGAATAAACATCTAGAAATTGGTTAATTGGTTGATTAAGGAATGATATTAATGTTGGTTGAACCATTAGTTATGTGATGGATCGTTTGGAAAAGAGAAAATCTAAAATTTAAATGTTAATAACCATTATTAGCATCATGGATGGTATAGTTTTGGTTGAAATGTTGATATGTTGATTGAAGGTAAATGAATGAAAAAAATGGATGATATGGAAATGCTTTAGATGAGAAAACATGAATTATAAAAATGAGATACTAATATCTAATGACATTTTGGATAAATTGAATAGAAATAAGGCATATGGTTAATGTTGATTGTAAATGGTATGCTTCAATTGTAAGGGAAATTGGAAATACAATACATCAGTATTTTGTTGGGTTAAAATGTCCATTTTAGTGTTTAAATCATTATCATGAGTATAAAGAATATATGACATGAAAAGCATGTTTCAATGAGTTTAAATAGATTAAATTTTCTATTTAACAGATTATGTAGTGTGGTTATAATTCTAAAAGGGTTTAGTGCTGATTTGGTATGGAGTTAATGTATTAAATTGTATGAAATGTGGGAAAGAAAATAGGGGCGGACGACATTTGGTTGACCACAAGTGAGAGAAATGGAAAAAGAAGTGAATTTGTAAGATTTGAGGTCAACCAGTATTTGAAAAGTGGTCAACCGAAAAATGGACAGAGTTTAAGGTTTTTAGACCATAGACATGAGCAGTTGGCCAGTTGTTGGGAAGTGGTTGACCGGTTCCTATATTTTTGGATATTTTTCTTAGATTTTAAAACTATTTGTTCACCCAATGAATAGACCAGTTGGGAGATAATTGAAACATAGATAAAACATGTCTAGATACATGTATGAGACCAATTCATGCATCAATTATGTGTGTTTAATAAAAAGATTTGCATGGTTCATTTTACATGCATTATTAGTATGTAATATATGCATTCAATGTATGCATCATGATATATTTATATCTACAAAACATATTATTTGGGTGGTATTGTTGGTCACAGAGGAACCCAATATGCCTCACTAGACTACGTATAATGTGAAGTATGTAAAGTGAAAAAATAGAAGGGCAGTGACTATGAGTCCCCCTTGGGTTTAGAGTCCCTAGTCCTCTAGAGGTTTTTATATTCATGAACACACCTATTAGAGATAGTGGCCAGTATGGTGGGGTTTCATGGTTGAGTGACTATGAGTCCCCCTTAGATTTAGAGTCCCTAGCCCTCCGAAAGTTTTTATATTCATGGACACACCTATTGGAGACATTGGCCAGTATGGTGGGGTTTCATGGTTGTGTGCGACTTTATATATAATAGTGTATGATCATTTATCTTAGTAGTCACATAAATGTTAACATTCACGGATATGTTGACATTCACGTACATGTTAATAAAATGGTACTTGCTAAATATATGACCATTTAATAATAAAATATAGCATTATTCTAATTCACATTATCACTACATTGTTGAGGAAAGAGAGTTGTGGTATACATTCCATATTGATTGCATAATTGTGGGTCATGGGATGACATAGTTAGTGGATGGTTATGGTATCTAGGTTAAGATTTGTTATATCTTAAGCCTAGACATTGATATGTGTATCATGTTGAGGAGTTCCTTCATATAGTAGGATATTGGCGATAGACATTAATTGTAAATAACTTGATAGTTTGATATTGAGAAAGTCCTTCATGTAGCATGATTAATTGTAATAGACATTAAATATAAATATCTAGATAGCGAGATAGACATTACTTAAAATGTCTAGATAATTTGGATTGGGTATTGATAGACATTAGCTATAAATGTCTAGATAGCTTGAAAATATACATGTTAGAGATGTCTGGTATGGATATTAAAGATACCATAGAAGTAAATGAGAGATCAATTGCAAATTAGACATTAAATGAAAATGTCTAAATAGTGAAAGTGATAGATAGACTAAAATAGAAGATGATCCATAACATGAGAAATCCAATTAGAAGAGTGACAAAGAAGTAATAGAATTCAATATTTCAGAGAGTTTAAAAGTGCTTTAAAAGAGAAATTGCATAGAAAAATTGAGAAAGATAGACTATGGTTATTTAAATCATATTTAATATCCCAAAATTTAATCGGGATTAAAAATAAAAGTAATTATAAATTTTGGAGATGTTGGACGATTTTCTCACAAGATGAAACGTAACAGAATTATATATAGATATTTATGAAAATTTTGTTTAATGGAATTAGAGATTTATTAGAATGGATTAAGTGAGAATTTTTGGTAAGTATTTAATTAAGAATAAATTACAAGGGGATTAATTAAATGAAGAAGTAATGTGTTAATTTAAGGAAATCAAAATAAATTAAAATGAATTATAATTAAATAAAATAGGTAAACCGGTCCTATGAACCGATTCACCTCGAACAGGTTAGGCCGGTTGGACAAATTATGTTAAGAGCTACGGTCTGGAAGAAGATGAAATGGGGAAATGAAATTGCAAAAGGGGAAAGGTGTCCTTCGACAGAAGCTTTAGTTGAAGTTGCGTCTAAAGATTTCGCAGATTCTCGACTGGACTTCGGCGAATGCTTCGGCATAAATCGAGGGCTTCAATCGTTCAAGTGGGTGCGAGCGAATAGGGTTACCGAATTTGGAGCTGCCTTCCCTTCAACGAAAAATTCAGTAAGTTACCCTTTTCATATTTTAAAGTTTAAGATTTGGGTTCAGTCATTTGGAGAAAAGTGTTCAATCGGTTTATTAAAGAAAACACAGAGTTTTGCCTCGAGATTGTTTTGCGGTCGATCGACTGAAGAGGAGTTGTCGACCAAAATATTAAGGATCACTTGAATTCTTATAGGATGTCACATTGTAATTGAGAATTTTGGAGGGTAGGAACTTCAGGAATCTCCTATTTATCAACACCTCATGCTGAGTGCAGGAGAAGGGAAAAGTTCATAATAAAAAGGCGTGAAGATTTATGCTATTGCATAAGAAAGAAAGAAATCCTCCCAAAGTTCTCTCCTACATCTCCTTCTTTTCTGCTTTGATAGTTCAGGTTATGATAAGCTTTTTCATAGTTTTATTAAGAAGTTTTATAAGGGTGTGGAAGCATGATAGTAAGATGATGTAAAAACGGATGAAAAGGTTGGAATCGGGTAGGTTAGGTGTTTGATCAGTGTTGATTGCCTTCCTAAAAATTTTGAGTTAAACCAATTGGATATGTTATTAACAACATCATAAGGGAAGTGTAGGTTATGAAATTGTTGGATTTGGTTAAAAATTGAGGAAGTTATGAAAGAACAAAGTAAAGTAAAATTGGATAAAAACCTTGTAATATATGACTAGACTATTATGTTCTATCCTGAACTTTGATTAATGTTTATTGGTTATGAAGGTGTTATTGTTCTTAAAGACACTTCAAATGAGGAAACCTATAAGGACTAAGGTAAGAGATATGTATGTGCTTGACCATTAGGGTCTACATCATAAGATACTAGGTTATAATGTTGTTTGATAATATTGTTTGATAATATTGTTTAATGTACTGTTTTGGTAATATTAATGGTTATAATATGATGATAAACTATTGCACATATGTTTAAATGTTGAATAGAATGCATGCATGTCATTCATCGTGATTTGAGTATGATACGAGAATGTTGGCACATATGCAATGTAATGTAAATGAAATGGATTGAATAACCGTAAATAGGTATTGGAAGTTGGGGGGATCAACATTAGTCTTGTTTGGGAGAACTATGAGAGGTTGTATCTCATCTCTCATCGGGATTGAGTGATGGTTCAGCCCAACATGGGCCATAGGATGTATCTTTTCTCTTGGATTCAAAATCTCCAATGTTTGGACAGTTATATGGATATAAATTAAAGAACGAAAAAGATAAGTTCTTTTTTTAAATGGATTGCATAAGCATTGAGTCAACATGAGCATACATTGATCATTTTCATTCTGTCTCTTACTGAGTGTTAGACTCGTAGTATAATCTTGTGATGTAGGTGAGGAATTTGATCTAAATGAAGTACATATAGAGTGATGGAAAAAAAAACTACAGTTGAAGGAGCATGACCATGATGAACGCTTTCGTTACCCGGTGCATTTTTAACTATGGGTTGTGACTCACTAAAATGTGGTTGTAATATAAATTCTATAAAAAGTGTTAAAGATGCTTTGATGGTTTTAATGTGTCTTTTGAAATGTGATTTGCTTCCGCTATTGCTTTTATTTCCTTTCACACGCTTAAAAAAAAGAACAAATGATGGATAATGAATGAAAATATAAATGTAAAATGGGCCGTGACAGATTATTTTGCTAATAAATATAGTTATTTTCTTAAATGCTTCATTCTTAATTAATTATTTCACTATTTTCAAAGATTTGCAAAATTTTGTAATTGAGGGTTTATAGCGACCTAATTAAACCTAATTTGTAAATAAATTTAGGAAAAATGTTAGGGTATAAAATTTGGGGGCAAATGAGATTTAGGGTTGTTACAAAGGCTTATCTTAGATATATTTTAGAGCTGAAGTGGACTGTATCCAGACAAATTTGAAGCTTTTTTAATTGTTGCTCATCAATGGCGTCAAGGAGAGGTAATGTTCACACATTGATAGCATCACTAGACTCTCATGCACTTGCAATATTAGCTTAACTAATTCTCTAACAGAAAATACATGAACAAATTACAATTTCTTTCTTGTATTTGCTCATTATCTTTTTTTAAATGGATCTTTTAAGCACAAAATCTCAAATCTCTTTGATCATGAGACATAATTGTAACTATAAATATGACTAGACATATTATTGATAAACATAACTGTTACTTGATTTCAACAACTTATTATGTAATGTAATTGTTGTGTGAATGCTTTGTTTTTCATACACAGAAGAAAGTTGTAACGCCCCGCGTTAATAAAACCCTTTTTTTTATTACCGTATAAAATTTTTCTTTTTATTTAATTAAAGTGTATGAGAGGAAAATAAATCATCGTGAGTAAGAGAAAATTATTAACAAAATCCAATATATGATTTGAACTTTTAACATGAATCCATAGTACCACAAAACATATATCGTTTTTCAAACTATTTCCAAAATATCAGTTTTTACTCCCTGCGAGCCATAACCCCATCAAGTCAAATGCGCTGGGTAACCCAAGTGCTCAACCGGCAATACCTCCTCCTCCACATCAAGGATGCTAACATCATAACAATCACCTACACCACAAGCAAACTGTGAGCCTGACGCTTAGCAAGAAGTAAGATGTAGAATGATGCATGCATATGTCTGATTATATCAGAAAAGAATCCACAAAATCTGTCTTTTACTCATAGTCTCATATCATTAAACTCATACATTAAGCTTAGACATTGGAGTGGAGAATAGATACATCATCGAGGTCTAGCTAGTAGAATAGGGACAAAGAATTTAAAAAAACTAAATAATGAACTATTCTAGGGATAGCATGAATAAATGATTAAAATGCATGACAAATTAATGGACAGAGAATTAAAATTTCAGAGGCAAGTGTCAATACATAAGAAAAGATTAAATCCCAAGGCAATCCATTTATAATATAACTTAAAGATGAGCAAAGTAATATTGACAGAGGCAGATTATGGAACAAAGAAATTATTAGCAACAAAGAACCAACGTGCAATTCATACTGAGAGTTCCACTAACAGCTAATAATAGTTAACATATAGAAGAGAATTACCAATTAACAATTAACAACTTACACTTAACAATCTATAATTTACAATTAACCATTAACAACTAGCAAGTAACAAGTAACGATTAGCACTGAGATTATTAACAATAAACACTTGAGAGTATTAATGCTTTGCAACTAAACCCTGAAATAGGCAAATCCAAATTCACAGGGCTTTTAACAACAGAAAGTGAAATAGGCAATTAATATGCATGAATTAAATGGACAATCAGTATTTTGATTTCCAAAATTACAGAGCCAGTATCATATAGTAGAGAATATAGCAGAGAAGAATTCCAAATTCACAGATTCCAAATTCACAGATTTCAAATTCACAAGAGTATTATATAACAAAGAAAAAAACCAATAAATCAAACAGACTGCTTTGTGTTGTAGGGCCTACTCTGGCCATGACTTAACCCACTTCTTACCTCACTGGAGATTTCAAGCTACTGGACTCCTCACTGCGACAACTCATGGTTTTCACCAAGTAATCCTAGTCGATAGTTTGCTTCAACCTCACTCACATACGCACTGTGTTCTTAGAAAAATACAACTCTCAATAAAATGCAGCACCTCCAGAAGTAGCAACTTCACACGCACGACCCTCCACTTTATAGACAAAAGAGAGAGTAAAGCTTCCAAGAGATGTGTTAGGTGATGGATAGTCACCCCTTTCAAAGGAAGTGGTCCAATTTTGCAATGCCACATGGAGAGCTCCTTATCGTATCAGGAGAGGAAAATATATTGGGAAAAAAAAATGAAATGGCTGTGAGAGAAACAATTTTTTTTTTGAAGTCAGACTTTTTGGTCGAGGAAGTCGACCAAACCATCGACTGAATGATCCTATCGAAAACTCATAATGTAATTTGTAACGCATTTCAATCGTTATATGTGACCGCGACCAAGACATCCAGTCGATCGAAAACCAAAAATTCAATCTGTAATGCATTTTTTATCGCGATATGCGACCAGAACCCAGACTGCCAGTCGACCAAAAATCAGAAATGCAATCTGTAATGCATTTCAATCGTGATATGTGACCTCGACCAAGACTGCCAATCGACTAAAAACTAGAAATGCAATCTGTAATGCATTTCGGTTGCGATATACGACTGCAACCAAGACCGCCAGTCGACCGAAAATGCAAATTGCAATTTAATTAATCCAATAATATTCTTCCCTAATATTCATTGCATTATATCATTTCCATCATATTATATAAAGTGTACAACAGAAAATTATGAAATGTATTGAATTGTTCATTCCATAAAATCTTTTACATCGTACATAGTGGATTTACCCGGGTATTACATTCTACCCACCTTAACAAAAATTTGTCCTCAAAATTTAGCTAACTGAATAGCTCTAGATACTTGGCTCTCATATCTTCTTCTCTCTCCCATGTGGCCTCTTCCACGAAATGATTCTGCCACAATTGACCAGTGGGATATGCTTATGTCGAAGTTCTTTTACTTTAAAGTCCAAGATTTGAATTGGCCTTTCCTCGTATCCCAAGTTTACTTGAACTTCAATGTCTTCTTGAGGTTCCATTTGGATTGTATTCCCAAGGCATTTCTTCAATATTGATACATGGAATACGTTGTGTATACCCTCCATGACAGCTAGTAATTGCAACTGATATGCCACTTTCCCGACCCTTTTTGTGACCATAAAGGGGCCAATATATCATAGAATAAGCTTTCATTTTCTCCCAAATTGCATAACACCCTTGAAAGGTGATATCTTTAGAAAGACCAAGTCCCTAAAATTGAATTCTAAGTCCCTTTGTCGATGATCGGCATAGCTCTTTGGACGACTTTGAGTAGCTAGCATTTTTTGTCGGATGATTACAACTAATTCGACTGTCTGCGGTACCATGTTAAGGTCGTAAAACTTGGCTTCACCTGCTTCACTCCGATACAATGGAGATATGCATTTTTTACCATATAACGCCTCGTAAGGCACTATTTCGATCGTGGTTTGAAGACTATTTTATAAGCGAACTCGACCAAAGACAGTACTTTCCCCCATCCAATTTGGAATTCAAGCACATAAGCACGTAGCATATCCTCAAGTGTCTGGATTGTCCTCTCACCCTGGCCATCTGTCTGGGGATGAAAGGTAGTATTGAACTTCAATTATGAGCTCATAGCCTTGTTCAAGCTCTTCCTAAACGCCAAGGTGAAATGTTGATCTCGATCAGATATGATGGTAACTAGAACATTGTGCAGTAAAACAATTAATTTAACATACAGGTTTGCAAATTGATTGATCTTGTAGGTCATTTTTACTGGCATGAAGTGAACAACTTTGGTTAATCTATCAACAATTACTCAGATCGCTTCATGCCCATTAGAAGGCTTTAGCAATCCAGTAGCAAAATCCATCATGATGTGCTCCCACTTCCATTCAGGTATTGGCATTGGATGAAGCATCTCGCTAGGTCTCTGATGTTCTGCTTTCACTTTCTGACATACATGGCACAATGCCATATACTCGGCAATAATAGTGCATTTTGAGGTCTTTGTATATTTTGTTACACCTTGGATGGATAGAAAAGCTTGAAGAGTGAGCCTCCCGCAAGATCACTATCCCCAACAATGAGTCATTAGGCACAAACCATCTGCCTTTATACTTTATTATTCCATTGACAGAAATAGAATAGTCCCGATATTCTGTTGTAGTCAAATTTAACTTAAAATCTTCACATACACCATCTCCCTGTTGGGTTTCTTTAATCTGTTCTAATATGGAAGGTTTTGTAACACCCCGATTTTTTATATCGAGGTATTATCAAGGACGTGTTCGGAGCATGAAGTCTATGGCTATTTTTGATATGTTTTCCCCATATACGCGATGTGATTAAAGGATGGGAAAATTGGGATATCACATTGAGTGTTTATACGTGTCATTTTATGATGTGTATTTATGGGGAATGATTTGGGGGTAAAAAGTTAAATAGGAAAAAGGTGAGGAAATACTGTCCTAGCCGTTTTCGGACGCCTGTGGATGACTCTTATAACACCCCAACTTTTTAAGTTGGATAGTTATCGAGGTATTACCCAGGGCGTTCTAGGGCATTAAGTCTAGGGGTAATTTCATTAACATTTTCCCCATATACGTGATGTGATTAAAGGATGGGATCGTTGGGGCATCTCATCGTGTATTTATACATGTCATTTTATGACGTGTATGTGTGGGGAAGATGTTATGGGATAGGAGTTAAGTGGGAAAAGTGTGAGAAAGGCTGTCCTGGGTGTTTTCGGATGCCTGCAGATGACACTATAGACACATTATGTCATCCGCAAGTGAATTGCATCACGTCCCTGATGATTGGGATGAGTCTAGGGACGTGATATCTCGTCCTGACTTCACTGTGCTGTGAAGTTGCGGACGAGGTCCTGGATGATGTGGACGAGCAACGTTGTCCGCAAATGCATTGCAAGTCTCCCTTAGCCTGCGGACGACTCGGGACGAAGTTTCTCGTCCTAACTTCACTAGAGTTACGGATGACGTTTCGAACGATGCGGAAGAGAAGAACTGCATCTACATCGAATCTGTTCTAAACCAGGATAATTTCGGACGAGTGCGGACAACTGCGAATGAGTTGAAGTATCGTTCGATTTGCCTCTGTCCATTTTATGGACACTTTCAGAAGACATGCAGACACCACGTGCAGACGTGATATGGCATCCAAACCTTGCCCGCAGACGGTATGGTCATGGACGAGGACGCCTTTCCTCATCCCCAAGAGCGATTTAGCCTGCGATAATTTAGCCTTGCGAAAGAATGCGGATGAGACCTATTCGTTTGCACTCGTCTGAAATAACCCAATTCTACATAAAATTAGGGTTAATAACTAGAAATCCTTGTCTTCTATCAAAGAAATGCACCCGTGGGAGACAAGGAAATCGCCCCTTCCCCCTCCCTGGACGTTGAAGTCGTCCCTACGTCGTAGCCAACTTTCCCCCTGCTTGGAGTCATCTCCCTCTCTACCCTTAGGCATTCATGGTGTTTCCTCCATCCCAGGTAATAGCTCTCCCTTTCCCTCTTCAGTCTTCATTCTTCCCTTCCTGCGTGTGGAGTCCATAGAGAGAGAGAGAGAGACTAGTGACAGGGTGAGGTGTGCCTGTGTATGGGTGTGAAGTGAAAGAGTGTGGTGTGGACTAAGTGTTGAGCTGTGAGGGAGTGAAGTGGTGAGCTGCTAGAGTGGCTTCCTGTTAGAACTGTGGGTAAGCTACATGAGGGCTGAGAGGAGTGAGTCAGTGTGCTGGAGCCACTGGAACCGTAAGGAGAGCTGTCCCTACTTTAGTTCATCACCTTAGGTAAGCAAATTAGGGATGTCTTGGCCATGTGGAGGACCTACACCACAAGTGGGTGCGTGTGTTTAGTATAAATGGTTTACTGCTATGTGTTATTCATTTTGAAATGCTTACTGAAGCATGTTGGTTGTCTTGAAATGCTACTATTAGTTGTTGATAATTTTACAACGCTATGTGATTTTCCTTAAATGTTATTCTGTGTTAGAGTAGTGTTGAATTCCTTGTTGCAAATGATTGCTTGGTTGTTATGTAGATTTTCCTTATAGTTAGTTTATTGTCTTTACTGAAATTGTGATTTCTATTAATGCTTAGATAGTAAATGGTGAATAAGGAATGATGAACGATGCGATAAGAACAAATGAACATCGAGCGTGTAAATCACCTAGGATAACTAATCAGGACGATCGCCTAGAACAATAAATATAGGAAGCATGTAAATGGATAAGGAAGTTAACTAGGCTAAAGAACTAAATAACTAGAATAATTATCTTATCTCCCTTAGCATGTTTAGTTTATTGTTCTTTTGCTATTTAGATTTGATATCATACTTATTTTCTGTTATGCACTTTTGATTATAATTGTTTTCTGTGGTGCACTCTCAATTTTGTTATTCATTTTATGCGCTTTCATTTCCTGCTATTCAATTATAGTTACTTTCATTTAATGCGCACTTCAATTATTAATGTTATGTTCCTATGCATCATGCATGATGATAGGTTGAGAATGTATGAGCATGCATAATCTCAATAGAAACTAATAGGGAGTACCACGGGGTGGTACGACGCATGCATGAGTGAGGATAAAATGACGAAAATGGGTAAAAACATTAAGATAATAAAGGTTCCTGTGGTATTGGTAGCTTAGCTCGGCACAGGAACTAGAAAAAGAAAATAATAAGATACCTAAAGGTTTCTGTGGGACCGTCAGCTTAGCCCGGCATAGAAACTGGATAAGAGAACGATAACAACGGGAATTTGAGGGCAGATGGATAGCGAGTATAGTCTGTAACTAGCTGAAGCCCCTCCCTGGTTGGGTACGAGAGTTCTAGTTATGAGTAAAAAGATTAGACCTGAGCACTATTCCATTCCAAAGGAAATCCTCCAATTCCAACTCAAAGTACGAGTAACAAACTAATGACTTAAAATAAAGTAATAAACTGGTAAAAGGATTGGTTTGGGTGGCTCCGATTCCAAAATGGACTAAAGAGTGGCATTCATGTTGCATTAACCCTTTTGCCTTACTTCAGGCTTATAGTTGCGTGTGGTGTAGATGTAGGTACTGGTACGTAGAGTAAAGGCACAGACTAAGAGTAACGAAAAGATGAACAACAATATAAAGAGCAGGATGATGGATTTGCACGCGCGAGGGAGTTCATGACTGGCCAGGCATAAAGAGGGTAAAAGAGAACTAATGTAATTAAATTAAGCTTTC
Source organism: Begonia loranthoides (assembly GCA_022433065.1). Classification (NCBI taxonomy): domain Eukaryota; kingdom Viridiplantae; phylum Streptophyta; class Magnoliopsida; order Cucurbitales; family Begoniaceae; genus Begonia; species Begonia loranthoides. The sequence continues at coordinate 13,730,948 of CM039486.1, read as the reverse complement.
CAAATTGTCTTTAATTGTTAGTTTTACTTATGTAAATGCAATATTTGAATTATGTAGTAATTCTTCCTTAACTGATTTATTTACGCTTCCGCAACGTTTTATATCATTGGTTTTAATCATAATACTTACGTATAGTTTCATTTATGAGATTTTTATAACGAGTTTTATGAACTGTTGGTAGCGGTCTGGTTTAGGCGCGGTCTGACTTGCTTTAAAAAGAAATTTTCAAAATTTTCACGTATTTCAAAAGAAATTTTGAGAAACCAAGTAGTTACAATGTTGCAAAAGAGTAATGTCACCCGCAAACATTTACAGCGCCGTCCCGAGGATTGGGATGACTTAAGATGTGGGACCTCATCCTAATTCGCCTACACTACTAGTTTTCGGACGACCCTAGGCGCATGCGGATGCTCAGGAATGTTGTAGGTTTGAATCTGTCCAGGGCACTTTCAGACGTGTCCGGATGAATGCGAACGTGGAGAGGCCTCGTTCGAATTGACTCTGTCAAATTTATGCCTAGGGATTTTACCCTTGCGGATGAATGTGACCAATGCAATCTCCCACTTGCCCTAAAGCAAATGAGATATGTCTCTAATCCCTAAGCCCTCTTGATATTTCTCAAAACATTTTGCAAGAAACGTCTTGGTGAAGGGATCAGCAAGATTCTCATCTGATGGAATCTTCAGAACAATCACGTCTCCACGCTGCAGTATATCTCTTTTCCATGATATTTTCTCTCTATATGCTTTGTTCGTTTGTGACTCTAGGTTCTTTGGCATTCGCCACTGCACCACTATTGTCACAGTATAAAGACAATGGCTTATCCATATTTGGAACTACTTCCAAATCACTAAAGAATTTTCTAAGCCACACAACTTCTTTTGCAGCAATGTATTCTGCTTCCATAGTAGAGTCTGAAACACCACATTGTTTTACACTTCTCCAAACTGTGGCTCCACCTCCAAGGGTGAAAACTAATCTAGATAGCGACTTTCGATCATCTGTATCAGTTTGAAAATAAGAATTTGTGTATCCAGTTGGAATCAAATCCCTACCAGAATATACTAGCATATAGTTTCTCGTTCTCCTTAGATACTTGAGAATATGTTTGACTACTATCCAATGATATAATCTTGGATTTCACTGGAACCGGCTAACTATCCCTACTGCATAACATCTATTGGGCCTCGTGCACAACATAGCATACATCAAGCTCCCAACAGCGGATGCATAGGGGTAACGTCTCATATCTTCTTCCTTTTGAGGTGTGTTAGGACACTGCTTTTTAGAAAGAATAACTTCATGTCTAGAAGGTAAATAACCTTTCTTGGAGTTTTGCATCAAATATTTGACAACCATCTAGTCAATATACAATGCTTGAGACAAAGCTAACATTCTATTTTTACGATCTCTTATTAGACGAATCCCAAGAATGTAGCTTGCATTTCCTTCATTTGGAATTGCTTTGCTAGCCATGCTTTTATATCTGATAATAATTCTACATTATTCCCTATTAGTAGAATATCATCAACATACAGAACTAAGAAGACCACACACGTGTCATTTATGAGCTTGTATACACAAGACTCATCGAGGCATTGTGTGAACCCATAAGATTTGATTGCTTCATCAAATCTCATATACCATGACCTAGATGTTTACTTAAGTCCATAAATAGACCTATTTAACTTACAAACCTTTTGTTGTGCATCTTTATCTGTGAAACCCTCTAGTTGCTCCATATAAATGGTTTCTTCAAGATGACCATTTAGAAAAGCCGTCTTAACATCCATCTGCCAAATCTCATAATCATAATGAGCGGCAATAGAGAGCAATATATGAATGGACTTAAGCATAGCTATAGGAGAGAAAGTCTCTTCATAATCAACTCCTTCCCTTTGGGTATAACCCTTAGCTACAAGTCTAGTTTTGAATGTCTCTACATTCCCATCCACTCCTCTTTTTCTCTTATAGATCCATTCACACCCTATAGGTTTCACCCCTACAGGTAGATCTACAAGATCCCAGACGGAGTTGGAATACATTGATTCCATCTCAAGTTTCATAGCTTCAAGCCATGCTTCTTTGTCAACATCTTCCATTGCACATCTAAATGACAATGAATCATTTTTTCCATCAACAGTGACAGCAACTTGTGCTTCACCTACCTGTCCGTATCGAGCTGGTGGTCGTACTACCCTCTCACTATGTCTAGGTGGCGTGATAAATATGTTTTCTGAGTACCATGTGGAACAAAAACTTTTGTTGTTTCCGATCTGATCTCATCAGCATGAATTTCCTCCAAGACAATCTTGCTTTGAGGTTTGAAGTTTGCCATATAGTCATATTCAAGAAATTTGGCATTTGTCGATGCAAATACCTTCTTATCTTGAGGACTATAGAACAAACCTCCTCTTGTGCCTTTTGCATAACCAACAAACATACAAACCTTAGATCGAAGTTCTAATTTTCCAGTCTTTCCAACTAGCACATGTACAGGACACCCCAATATGCGAAAGTGTCTCAAACTAGGTTTGTGACCATTCCACAACTCTAAAGGTGTCTTAGGAATAGACTTAGATGTGACCACATTCAAAATGTAAGTCGCTGTCTGTATGGCGTATCCCCAAAATGATTTTGGAAGTGCAGAGTAACTCATCATAGATCGAACCATGTTAAGTAAAGTCCTATTTCTCCTCTCAGCAACACCATTTTGCTGAGGAGTGCCAGGTGTTGTTAGCTGAGATATAATTCCATGTTCTAACAAGTAATCATTGAATTCATTATCAAGGTATTCACCTCCTCAATCTGATCGAAGGCACTTGGTTGACTTATCTAATTGCTTTTCAGATTCAACTTTAAACTCTTGAAACTTTCTAAAAGTTTCTGATTTAAATTAAATTAGATAAGTATAACCATATATTGAGTAATCATCAACAAAAGTGATGAAGTACTCATAACCACCTCTAACCCGAGTAGTCATAGGGCCACATACATCTGAATGTATGAGTTCAAGTGGCTCTTGAGCCCTTCGACCCTTTGCAGAAAAATGTCTCTTGGTCATTTTTCCTTCTAGACAAGATTCACAGACTGGTAAAGATCTAACATTTAAATTTTTTAAAGGACCGTCCTTCACAATTCTATCAATTATATCTAGATTAATATGACCTAGACGAATGTGTCAAAGATATGTGTTATCATCATGAGAAATTTTAAGTTTTTTGGACTTAGGCAATTCTATTTTAAAAAGTTCAGTATTCAACAGTGATTTATTGGTGGGCCTTATAACATAAAGTCCACTTTCCATAAAACTAGAACAAATATTTAATCAATTTCTAGAAATAATAACAATATTATTATTAAAAGAAATTGAATAACATTGTTCAAATATGTGAGAAACAGAAATGAGATTTCTAGTAAACCCCCGTACAAAATAAACATTATTCAATAATAAAAGATTATTTTGAAAATTTAATTTTGTTTCTCCCACTACTGAAGCTGAAACTAGTGCCCCATTGCCCACTCTCATAGTGAACTCCCCATCTACTAGATTCCGATAGGAACTAAGCATTCGTAAAGAACAACAAACATGATTAGTCACACCTAAATCAACTATCCAGGGTGATAAATCATTCTCAATTAAACAAAATTCAATAACAAGTAAATCAGATTTACTTGTTTTCTTTGTTTTAGTTCATCAAGATAGTTTTTACAGTTTCTCTTCTCTTTTGTTGCATTTTCAGCAGGGATCGAAGGACATTCCTCAGTTAGGACAAACTTCAAGTTTTCGTGCACAAGAATCAATTCATGTTCCTTTTCCAGTTGATGAAATTATCGTCAGTCAATTTTTCAGTCACGAGTAAATTAATCATAAAAGAAGATATTATGTTATAATGAATAAATAAATAAAAATTAATATTATGCATAAAATTCATAAGTATTATGGCAAGTAAAATAATGCATGAGTATGCTAAATCACTAAATAAAATGCAAATGCTATTATTGCCTATATACATAATATTTTTCCTTAGGGTAAAAATATTATCTATTAATAAATTTATTCAAAATATCACATATTTTCAAAATTTATTAACTATCGATTAGTTTTGGTCAAAATGTGATTAACACATTATATCACATTTTTATGAGTATATACCATCATTTTGGTTTTATAAAACTTAACTTATAATTGCCCCCTTATGGACGGTCAATTATAAAATATATTTTATAAAACCTATCTCTAGGAGATTAACCACGGTATTGATCTAAGTGAACACTCTCCTTAGGGAGGACGATAACTAAGTCGTCTCGGAGCCCCGCTTAAATCTCACGTTGTTGTATCAACGATGGAGACCATGGAAAGTTACACCTAACTCTTCGCTCCCACTCATTATTTTGAATTATAGTGATTTTATAAAATATCACATATTCTATTAAATCTATATAAAAAAAATATTTAATCAAAATAAATTTATTTTATATATAGATTATTAATTTTATAACCATGTTATAAAATTAATGATACTAAATAAACAATTTATTTAGCACTTACAAAATAATGTAAAAATTTTAACAATTAAAATTTTGTATTATTTTATTTTCTCACATAATTCATAAATATGAATTAATAGTTTTAATCTAATTAAAACTATTTAATTTTTAACAAACTAATTTATTAAATTTAAATAAATAAAATATATGCTAAGAATACATGTCAATGTGAGAAAACTAAATGATAAGTAGGTCCTATATGCAAGTACTATATGACATGTGAATGCATGACAATGATAAAACAACTTATATCAAGCATAAAAGTAAATAAAATAATGACCAGGTCGATTTGGGTATTTCTAAAATTACATATAAATCCAAAAAAAAAAAATTATAATATCTAAAGTCTTGGTGGCCTCCATAATTTTTGCATCATATGTCGCGGTGACAACAAATGCACACCATAGCCTCACTCCAAAATTTGTCTTGTCCTCCTTCTTTCTTTGATCTCCATCAATATTACATAAAGAGTTTTACCCAAGACAAATTGAGTTTACATCAAAAATTAAAAATAAGAAATTTTAAAAAATATTCCTAACCCAAATCGGCCACATGAAATTACGCTCATTATTTCAATCATGCATATATCCATACATTCAACGTTCCAAAATATATATTAATTAAGAAAATGCATAAGCCTACTTATCATCACATATCATAATTTTCATAAAATCACGTTATTAAATATATCATAACTACAACAAAGCTCTGATACCAATTGTTGGTTTTTAGGTTCCTTTGCACGGCGGAATTACCGATGTTCATAACAATGGTAACATGCGTAACCTATGTATCATGAAAAACAATTTCAACATGAACATAAAATGGATCGTTGTTATAATATATTAACAATAATATGTATTTAAAATCTCTATTTATATCTAAGCTAAAAGATGAAGAATATTACCTTTGTAGCTTACTTCACACGGGTACAAAATCAACTTTCGATCTTCTCCGCCAATCCTCCTCACCTCGAATAAGCACGTGTAGGCGTGATGAATGAAACAATAACACACTCAATTTATGACAGATCATATTCTCAACACATGAGATGATCTATTTGGATTTAGAAAACAATTCTCCAAGCCAACATAGAAGACACAAATTTTGCTCTCAAAATGGATTCCTTAATCTCAAAGATTTCAACCTTAACTTTAACTTTTTCTCTCTCCTTTCCTTCATGAAGTTGGACCTCTATTTATAGTGGTATTGTTCCATAATGACCATTATGACATTTAGAGAAAAATACTACAAATTCCTCATTAAAGTTATCATTGATTTCATACATTTATAAAACTGTTATGGAAATCAAAAGTCTTGTCACCATAACTCAACACTTGACACATTTAAGTTATAACACATTTATAACAAAAATGTTATGGAAAACAAAAGGTCATGACATTAAATCAAATTTGACTTTAATTCAAATTTGATAAAATCCATTTCAAAAACTATTTTTAAAAGTTACTTTATATTTGTTAATTAATTGAATAATCAATAATTCAATTATTTCATTTAATGAAATATAACAAATATATTAACTTTGACAACTTTTATCATTTTGTCTTAATTAATTGAATAATCAATAATTCAATTATTTCATCTAATGAAAAAATAACAATAATATTATTATTGAGTGTATTAAATAATTAATTCAAAATTAATTATTTAATCTTCTTTGTCCATTTTTCTATTATTCGAATAATGATAGAAGGTGACGAAGGGACCAATGTGCCTATAGTTTTAAGCTCCAATAATATTTCGTTAATTAATATAAACTCTTTATATTAATTAACATAATTATTAACTCTAAAGTAATTCCACTAAATACTTAGAGTTGCACTCTCAAAACTATAGAGTATATTTAATTAAAGTAATGTCCATTGATATAGTCATTACATATGTATTAACCCTCTATTTAGATTCGCAATAAAGTTAGGCTTATAATCCATTAACCTCTTATATTGCTTCTTTATCCTTGACTACAATTAGTTCTTAGTTGAATAATTAATTGATAACGATTATGAATTGTGCGCTAATTATTCGATTCTTGAACTAACAAACAAGGGAATCTATAGAAATGGATTTCATTGTATCGATATTAACATTCCCAACTATTCATTTTAATTTAATCCCAATATACATGGTATACGAATCGTAACTTGTACAAAACTTTACCGAGTAAATCAAATAATAAATTAAAATAAAATAGGAGTTTATTAAATACAATGAATTAAGATCATACATATATGACCATCATTATGATAAAATTAATTGTTCTATATTTAACGAAAATTATAAGAACAATATAATTTTATCTGGTTCAGTCCTATATAATCATATTATATAAAACATATTTATCTTATGTCACTACATATTTACTTGGAATATGACTATACATTCTTAATGAGATAAACTATGTTTATGACTTTGAACTATTTGAAGATTTCATACTTCAAATATAAGTCATGGACATATTCTTATTATTACTCTTTATATTTTATCCCACATATATACAATATATATGTTAATATAAAGTTAGCATAAATAACCAAGAAATTTTCTATGAATTTTATAAAACATAATCTAAAATGTTAAAATAATATTAATCAATATAAATTTATTCATATATTATAAAATTGTTCTATTACATTTGCTTGTTGGGCATATTACTCCCAACATAAAGAGCTTGATGAAAAGAATTTGTTAATAGCATGGTTGAAGAGGAACTCTCATGCGTGAAGCTAGAGTGTTGTCAAAGCGAATTCGACCGTGCTTGAGAAATAAAGACTAAATGAATTTCAATGTTGTAAACTCTTTCATATGATTTATGTTCAACTATGTTTGGTTTAAAAGGAGACATTTATAAATGCTCTTACTTATTTTTAAAGAGAGGTTTTATGACGTTTAGTTTTTAAATGAATTTCTTAAAGACTTCTACTGCATAGTTTTAGCGGAATAATTAAAAGAAAATTAATAAAGGTTAAGTTCTACTAAGCTCTAATTTCAAAAGAGGTTTCCATAAAAACTTTCTTATGATTTTGTAAAGGATCTGATTTTTTACGAATGTATAGCTTACAAGAAAAAAAAGTTTTAACGCTAAGAGGTGTTACACAATTTCCACATGTGTCAAGGTGGATGCTTAGACACCGGCGAGTCAAGGGCAAGTGGTAGCTACAGGTCTAAAGGCAGAGGCAGGAGAGAAAACTTGCAGGACACATTTATGGGTTTCACAGTTATTGAAACAGTTCCCAAGATGTAGGTGAGCACATTATTATGTTTACGTTTTCATGTGTTATTTTAACAATGCTAATTTTATTTGCAATGTGTTATGCATGAGTTTATTACACAAGGTCCACAAACACAGACAAACATATATGTGTACCTTCACCTTGATTAGATTGTTGTAATGCACATGTATATTATATGGTTGTAATGGAAATGTTGCTTAAATTGTTGTAGTGAACATGTTAATTGTTTGTTGTTGATGATAAAATTGTTTGTTGATGATGAATAAAATTAATAATGTATTATTAAGTATGAATTGAGAAAAATATAGATGGATTATAAGATAGAGTGTTTAGTATGAAAATGTGATTTCGGACAAAATGTGGATGTCCACATGTGAAAACACATGTTCTAGGCTGGTCGACCGGAATTGAGGCTCATTAGAATTTGCTAGTCTTTGATAGCTTTGCAGTCGCCAGGAAGTGGATTTGCAGTAGACTTTCACAAGAGTAAGCATCAACGTTCCATGGCGGAACGTTATTGTTCTTGGGCGGAGCGTTAGAGTTCCTTTGCCTTATATAGATCTTTGTAATGCACATGTTACTTAAGTTGTTGTAATGAACATGTTTTGCGACGGAATGTTGACGTTCCTGTGCCGAACATCAGAGTTCCTCTACCTTATATAGATCGTTGTATTGTGTATGTTGATTAAATTGTTGTAATGAACATGTTAATTGTTTTTTGATGATGAATGAAATGAATAATTTGGTTTGCGTCAAAGTTTCTTTCTTCCTCTTTCAAAAAAATAAATATTTTGCAATAGTTTCCCTTGCTTTAGTCTCTCCCCTTGTGGCGTTATCGAACATATATTTCAAACATCTATTTTCCAAATAAATAATCTCCAAATAGGTAGATATTATTTAAACATATATTTTCTCAACAGATATTCAAATAATTAACTATGTAAATAAACAAACAATATCCCTACACATAAGCTAAACTACGTCGGTGCCACCTTCTTGCAAGAGTTTATCCATAAATCGGTGATTCTGAATGACAACTTCAAGTCCACGTATACGTTGGAACCTCAGGCATACAAGGGAACCTTATCTGATTGATCTTCATGAGGGTGGAAGTCTCTCTCCTTACAATTTCAGAGATACCCTAAACCCTTACTAGTATATCAAAATATGTCGTGCGAGCTGAAATAGATAGGGGAAAATCAGCACTTAAGTGGAAACCAATATGAATCTACACAAGTTAAAATATACACCTCGCTTTATCTATTGACGCTTCGATGATTACAATTACTTTTGGTAGCAATGGCTGGTAAAGGTAGTGACTGTGTAGGTCAACGGATGACAAAAAACACGGTTTCTTTAGGATGGACTGAAATGCAAACCACACATTAGAACTGTTCAAACATGAAGTATAATGAGAGAAAATGAGAAGTTTACTATGTGAATCCACCCTATTGTAATAAGCGATCTTTACATTAGAACATTGAAGTATTCTTCTTCATTTACCATACTACATTGCGTATAAAGAACACAATGCAAAGATGAGTTCTAATATAAAATCTTCTAAACTACTTATTGTAACAGAATGTAATTCTCACCGTGTTTGTTGTCACTTTTTCCTTTGGGAGGATGAGATTAGTGATGTGATAACCATCATCGAACAGAATGAAAACATTAAGCAAAATATCAAAACCATCCAATTGAAAACATTTAATGCTAGAAAATGAAATAGCCTACCATAACCCCTGCAAGAAATGCGTAGGTCTCCAGGTTTTTCTTGATATTTGCATGAACCAATTTCATGAAAATATCCATCAGTTCACTTGTCTACAATGATCATTTTCAAACCGTCAGACTAATAACGCATGAATAAGTGCAAACATGTAGATAACCAAATCAAAAATGTACCGCACACATAGTTTTAAGTGGTGGAAGCTGTATTCCATCGGACATATATGTTGATATAGGAATGAGAGCCACTATCTACTGCACCTTGGCAAACACAAAATGAGTAGAAACTTAGCGTCTGAGGGCAATAATGGTGCAAATTTGAGACACGTTATTACGTCGCATACAAACAAAGTACATAATGGACTTTATGTATAAACTAAAAAACTTACAAGCATTTTGTGCATTTGGTTGCTGAAGAGGTTGTTTGAGAGGCTGCTGAAGAGGATGTTGGAGAGCCTGCTAGAGGAGCTGCTGGAGAGGCTGTTGGAGAGGATGCTAGAGGGACTGCTTGCCGCCCCATTCTTTGCACTTCGGCCAACAAATCATGATGGCGCTCCTCTACTCTATCGTCCATTTTTTGTAGCTCCATTTAATGGTGCTCTTTATCCTTAGAAGTTAGTCTTTTATCCTTCAAACTCGATCCAACACCATTTGATGCCACTCTATGCTTTCTCCTCCATTCTTTGTATCTAGCCAAAAATCTCCTCAAGCATCAATGTAAAGTGAGATGACTAAGGGATGAGACATCAGGTGCAGAGTTTCATCCTCCATGTGCTGTAGAGGCAATGATGCTAGCTGTCCCTCTGAGGTGGATGGAGAGCGTCCTGCTGAGGGGGCTAGAGGCTATACGACCGAGGGGGTTGGAGGCTGGAAAACTTTTGCTCAAGTCTTCATGGCTGGCTTCGATGAAGGATTGCATACCCATTCCACTCCAACTTTGGACATCCCCATACAGTCCACTTTCAATTTGTTATAGACGTCGTCAACCTTCTCTAGGATTCTCGGCTCCTTTTCCGAGACTGGTATCCCATTATGCTTAACAGCCTTCTAAATGAGCCAATTAAAGGGCATACTCTTGGCTGGGTTGTTGAGGATCTCGTATGTGTGACTCAAAATCACATAGCAGATGTTTACTTTCTTTCGGTTGAACACCTTCTCTAGCATATAGAGATCCATGCAGCAAACACAGTCTCAATGTCCATCCCGAGTAGAATAGTGTGCGTCATGATGGTGTGGATCTCTCGGGCTTTGACATTAAAGTCATTGAACTATGACTTTTCGAACGCTGCAATCTCGGGATCACGGTGCAACTGTCTAAGCACTGTCAGATATTCTCCTCGTTTGATGAAATCTAGCTCCCAAGACACATGGTGTAATACCCGGATAAATTCTCCCTGTATTATGTAAAGATTTTAATTAATGAACGGATATTTAATATATGTGGGTATATTCCGTAATCATTAAATTGGATCTGGATGCATTGTAATTAAAGGAAGAAATATTTTGGGAAATTATAAGTTGAAAATTTGTCACAGATTGTACATTTATAGATTTTTGGTCGACTAGCAGTCGTGGCTGGGTCGAATGCTTCGACCGAAAATGCATTCTGGTAACTCCCTATGTTTCTGGTCGAGCCGAGGATGAGATGTTGACATGGTGTCTCAACCCAAATGTGTTCCAGGTCACACTTGGGGTTTTCAGCCGCACTGCGGTCGACAGCGGTCGAGTGTGGTCGAGAAGCATTTGAATCTGAAGCAAATCTGAAGCAAAAATTGGGAATTCAGTCGTCATGCAGTTGAAGTTTGGATGTCTTCCCTCAACCGAAAAACCAACTTAAAGCGAGAAATCTGTTTTCATCAGTCAATTTTTTTCTCTTCTCCTTCAGGTTTCTCTCTCCCCTGAGACACGCCTCCCTTCCCCGAGAAGATTAGGAAGCTTTCCACATGGCTACCTCACAATGGACCACCTTCCATTGGTTTGGGTGATCGTCACTTCCATTATGGCTTCTGTAGAAGTTTGTTCCTTGCTCTCTCTCTCTCTCTCTCTCTCTCTCGTCTAAAAGTGATGGCATAGGTCACGACTCTGAATTCTGTCTGGTGTGAGCTGCAATTGAAGAGAAATGGTGAGAGTGTTTCCTTCTGTTCTGTGGAGGGTGTGTGAGATTATTCTGTGAGCTGTGGGTTAAGAAGTGAACTTCGGTTGGTGTTTTCAGTGTTATTGCTCTGTACATTGCTACATTGACGAATTGCCGTGGCTGTGAAGTGACCTACTAAGAATTTACATTCTACTATAGGTAAGGATTAGGATGTAGTTGGCCAGGGGAGGCCCTACATCACAAGTTATCTGTTGTTTGAAATTGAATTGTGAACTGTTCTAGAATACAATGTGAAATTCAAAATTGTTGTTGGTTGATAGTAAGCATTTCCTTAGTTCACTCACTTTGAAATATTTTTGTACAGTAGTGTTAAATTGCTTTAAGCATGAAAGATTGATTCTTGCAATAGAAATTATTCAAGTTATGAGATGTTTCTTGTGATTCTGTCTTGGTTGGTAAATTTATAAATTTGTATAATGCTGTTGGAAGTCTTTACTGTCATATTGATAGGAAGAATCGAAGGTGGTCAATGCTAATAGGTTGATATACATAATGGTCTGCACTAATGGTTTCTTATTCTGTAGAGTGTGTGGAGACATTGTCTTGACTGGATGTTATCAATTGTTGAGTTGGATCATCTTCATGGTGGCTGTTACTTTGTTCTATAAAATGGTGAATGAAATAGGGATCTAAACCGTAAACTCACATGTTATTCCCAGAAAAAAAATGTTGTAAAAAGGTTGGGATTAGTGATGGATTCGTTCTCCACAAAATAACACATGAATTACCCCTTGTACCTTTCTAATTTATCACTACTAGTAATCACTTAGTTGATTGATGGTTTATCTCCTAAACTTTAAATTGCTCTCCATGAATTGTTGCAAAAAGTTGTGTTTCCTCTTTAAATTGCTCTCCATGAATTGTTTCCTCTTTGTGAACTGTACGTGACATTCATGCATCATATTTAGGACCTATGAAACTGCGAGTATATTATATGACATGCCTAATATATGTAAATAGGCATGTGGGGGTCTGGGAGAATTTGTGACAGTCCATCGATGGCGACACCCCAAATGGGGTAACTACTCCCACGTAGGGAGCAGAGTTACCATTAAGCCACATGGTCCCTAGGGTTTATCCTCTTCTCTTGTACAAAAATCCCCAATGTCTTTAACAAAAGAGTGTGGTGACGGCATGTGGTGACACCCCTAATGGTGTACTCCTCGTCGGAGTTATAGTTAAGCCAAATGACCATAGGATGTATCCGACCCTGGGTTCAACAGGAAAGATAAGGTTCTTTTCTATAACACATCGCATGATCATGCATAGCATTTGCATTATATTCTATTAACACCCCAAATTTTTAAGTTGAATAGTTATCGGGGTATTACTAAGGAATTATTCGTAAGATTATAAATTATGGAAAATTAAGGTAACTGGAATAAATACTAATTTAATAAATAAATTATTATGTGGGATAAATAATTTAGAGGGGATAATTAAAAGGAGAAATTAAGAATAGGGGGGATTAAAATGTCAACGAGTGATTAATGAGGTTAAAATTTAAAATGGAAAATTTAAATAAAAGAGATTAAGTGAGGAATTAATATAATGGGAATTAAGATAAAATAAAAAGGGAATTAAGTGGAGAAGGAGAACCGATTCACGTAAATTCATTTGGGGGTTTATGAGTTTGGATTGAAACAATTGAAGAAAAGGGTGAAAATGGCTTAGGGCATGGCTGTGTTTTTTGGTAGAGGCAAAATTTGAATAAAGGAAGGGAATTATTTTGGCCGAACCATTCAGAACCAAGAGGGAGATCGTTCTGGCAAGAATGGTCTTCAGCGAGCAAGGACCCTTGCTGGTCCGTCTGCAAAATTGTAGACTGCGGCGAAATAATGATTTGGAAAATCGATAGGAAATCGACCCGTAGCCAATGGAGGCACGATCCCCCGACACGAAGCTACCCTCAGGATCCGACCAGCAGAGCCACCTCCTACGCCTTCTCTGCGAAGCGTACGACCTGTCTATAAGAGGTGAGCCGTCTTTTAACTCTAGCCAATGCCTCCTTACTAGAGCATCTCTCTCCTTCTTCTTTGTCCAGTTCCTCGACTCTAGAGAAGTTCCTGCGCGGAGTGTGGAAAGAAAGGGTAGGGATTAGGGGTGGTCTTGGCTATTTGGAGGCCCCAAGTAATGTGTGTGTGTGGATGGTTTGTTTTCTGCAGTTGAATTTCTAGAATTTCCTTAGTCGTATTGGATTTTGAAATTTAATTGGAAATTGTTGCTTCTGTGTTTTAGTCATTAATAAGCATAAAGTTACTGCTGTTTTTAGTTGTTAATATACATATTGTTGTTGTTGTTGATTAGCCATTAACAATCATATTCTTCGATGTTCTGCTTTGACACTTTCACTGCTGTATTTTAGTCGATGAAAAGCATGTGTTCGCTGTTCTGTTTTTCTATATATGCTGCTATATTTTAATCGTTAAAAAGCATGTGTTTGCTGTTTTGTTTTTCCATATACGCTGCTGTATTTCAGTCAATGAAAAGCATGTGTTTACTGTTATGTTTTTCTAAATACGCTGCTGCATTTTAGTTGTTAAAAAGGCATGTGTTTGCTATTGTGTTCTTCTAAATACGCTGTTGCATTTTGGTTGTTAAAAAGCATGTGTTACTCTTTTGTTTTCTATATACGCTGCTACATTTTAGTCGTTAAAAAGGCATGTGGTCGCTGTTATACTTTGACACTTTCGCTGCTATATTTTAGTCAATGAAAAGCATGTGTTCGCTGTTCTGTTTTTCTATAAACACTGCTCTATTTTAGTCGCTAAAAAGCATGTGTTCGCTATTTTGTTTTTCATGTACGCTACTGTATTTCAGTCGATGAAAAACATGTGTTCGCTATTATGTTTTTCTATATACTCTGTTGTATTTTATTTGTTAAAAAGGCATGTGTTCGCTGTTCTGCTTCAACACTTTCAATGCTGTATTTTAGTCGATGAAAAGCATGTGTTCCTATTCTGCTTCGTCACTTTTGCTACTATATTTTAGTCGTTAAAAAGCATGTGTTCACTGTTTTATTTTTCATTATACGCTGCTGTATTTCAGTCAATGAAAAGCATGTGTTTGCTGTTCTGTTTTTCTATATATGCTGATGTATTTTAGTAGTTGAAAACCATGTATTCGCTGATCTGTTTTGCCATTTTCGCTGCTGTATTTTAGTCATTAAAAACCATGTATTCCTTGTTCTGTTTTTGCATTGTCGCTGCTGTATTTTAGTCGTTACAAACCATGTATTTGCTGTTCTGTTTTTCTATTTTCGCTACTGTTTTTAGTCGATAACAAGCATGTTCTCGCTGTTCTATTCGAGTATTTTCGCTGCTGTTTTTAGTGGATAACAAGCATGTTCTTTGCTGTTCTATTCGAGTATTTTCGCTACTGTTTTTAGTCGATAACAAGCATGTTCTTCACTGTTCTGTTCGAGTATTTTCACTGCTGTTTTTAATCAATAACAAGCATGGTCTTCGCTGTTCTGTCCGAGTATTTTTCACTGCTCTGTTGCAATTTTACTGTTGCTGTTTTTAGTCGATAACAAGCATGTTCTTCGCTGTTCTATCCGAAGTATTTTCTGCTGCTCTGTTGCAATTTTACTGCTGCTGCTTTAAGTCCATAACAAGCATGTTTTTGCTGTTATGTTTTAGTATTTTCGCTACTTTGTTCTTATATACTTGCTGCCGTTTTTTGTTGTTAATAAGTCTATAGTTGCCGCTCTTTTTAGTCATTGAAAAGCATGATTTCAGCTTCTTTGTTAAGACATAGTTGCTGCTGTTATTAGTCATTAATAAGCCTATAGATACCGCTGTTTTTAGTCGTTAGTAAGCATGATTTTCGCTGCTCTATTTGGATATAGTTAGTGATGTTTTTAGTCATTAATAAGCATGATTTTCGCTGCTCTGTTCGGATATTGTTGCTGTTGTTTTTAGTCGTTCAAAAGCATGTTTCGCTATTTTAATTTGATAATATTCACTGCTATTTTTAGTCGTCAAAAGCATGTTTCGCTGTTTTAATTTGATAATATTCGCTGCTATTTTTAGTCGTCAAAAGCATGTTTTGCTGTTTTAATTTGATAATATTTGCTGCTGTTTTTAGTCGTTTAAGAGCATGTTTTCGATGTTTCGAATTGATAATGTTCACTATAGTTTTTAGATGTTTAAAAGGCATGTTTTGCTAATTTAATTGCCATCTAAAGCTTGTTCCGTAGTATTATTTCGATGATGTACACTGCTGTTTTATTTCTACTTCGTATTGTCTATTCGCTGCCAAAGGATGTAAATGCAAGGTTGCTTAGGTTGTTGGCATAGCTGGTTCTAGACTTGATTATGACCTCTGTTTAGTAGCCTGCCTCAATCTACACTGTTATACATTTTCTTTAAAGCTACCTTATAATTAATTCGGATATGCCATGCACGTTAACTCTTGCCATATAAGGATTTATTGTTATTCCCTTAAACTTTTGTCATTTATTATCTTGTATGCGTTATTTAACTTGAAAGTGTCATAATGCATCAAGATAATAGAAACAACTAGGGGGTGTTACCTTGGCGTGGTACCCACACGCCTTAAGTGAGGAAAATAAATTAAAGAAGAATGATGGGAGTTGGGGGATGGGGGGTTAAGTACGGATCAGTCAGGTAGATAGGATTAAGAGAGACGTTACCTTTCCCTTGTCGAGACTGCAAGACTGTTTACCCTAGGTGGCTGAAGCCGACAAAGACTACCCTTCCGCCACGGATTCTCCTAATTTCTCGCTCGACGTACGAGTAACGAACAAAATATGTGAGAAAAGATTGATCCGAGGCGTTACCTATTCCAAGAAGAACTAAAGAGAGTCATAAGTATTTGTATGAACCCTTTTCCTTACTGGGCTTTAAGCTCACCTCCTTACTTGTGGTATTGGTACAAACGACTAACACATAATAAAGCAGGGATGAAAGATTTGCATGCTCGAGGATTGGGGCTTGCCAGGCTAAAAGAGTAAAATGAGTAAACGGCTATACTTAAATGGTGTTTAAATTGTCAGTTTCATTTATTAAGCGTAGTATTTCAATTGTTTAGTGTTTCTTCCGTATACGATTTATTTACGCTTCCGCAATGTTTTAAATAAATAATTTTGTAACGCTTCTGCATTTCATTAATTTGATTCTCATAATGAGTTTAACGAAGGGTTAGTGGAGATCCGGTTTTAGTGTCGCACTCTGATTCCGTTTTACAAGGAGTCTTTCGAAAATTTTAAACTTTTCGCATTTTCAATGAATTACGAAAATCTGGGTCGTTACAGTTGGTATCAAAGCAATGGTTTTAAAAACAATTTTTGTAAACTGCTCTGATAATCGTTTTTAAAAATAAGTCTTTAGCCCACTTGTTTTGTGTTACTACATTTCAAAACAAGCTCTGATACGATTTGCTGAGTAAAACAATTTTGGTAAAAGTCAAACTGATATTGTTGCCTGCCTGCTAGCACAAGCCTCAACATGGAAAATCCTTCATCTACTGTAAGTACACTTCCTAATGCTTAACTAACGCATGATTTTCTTATCCTATTGTTTTGTGAATGCATTGCTAGGACATAACATGGATAGAGAAGTGAGGAGTAGGAGTGAGGTAGTTAAGCAGCTGATAGAATACATGGAGGATCGATTCCAACTCATCCAATCGTTGATGAAAGGATTTAGGGAATTCAACAAGTTCGTGGATGATATGTTGGCACGGCCACAAGTTGAGGGAGGGGAATCAAGCGCTGGGAGGAATAAGAGGCCCCTAGAAGAGGTAGAACAACAAGGGAATTCGAAGCATCTCTGAGGAATCACGGTTGCCAGGGGGGCTAGGGTTACATCGCAGTGGAAACCATGCTTGCAGTGCGCCAAATGTCATAGTGGGATATGTTTGTTTGGATCGGGGCGATGTTTCAAGTGCAACCAGTATGGGCATACGGCTCGATAGTGCCTTGCCTTATCTGAAGGAGAGAAGGTAAGATTGGAAAGGACTTTCCCCCTATAGTGACTAGTAGGGGTAAATCGGGGCTTTGAGGAGGCTATGTATTTTGTGTTCGAATGCTAAAGGGACTGGTAGACTTAGTAAGCTAGTGGTAACTATGTGTTTTGTTGAATTTTGGAAATGGTAGGCCTCGATGTATTTTGAACTATGGATGGCGAATGAATGAACTTTTTTAGAACTGCTTGGGATTTGATGCAAGTACCTTAGCTTTGGGGGAGTGTTGAAGCACGGGAGACTCTGCCCAAATTTTGGAAAATAAGTAAAAGGAAAATTCCAAGTGAAGTTAGATCGACTAGATAGCTAATCGAAACCACCTAGGTAGCGATAGGGTAAACCAACTAGATAGTTAAACATGAATGCCTAGGTTACAACGGATTAGACAAAGGGTAGAGTAGTCAAGGGAGAACGAAGGGAAGGACACTTGGGACTAAACCGAAATAGAAGAGACCAAGTAATTGCCCACTAGTATTGAACATTGAGGAAGAACTTAGAGAATACGGTTTGGAGTGAAGAGGAACCTGTTGGAGTTAAGAGTTAAGTGGAACCTACATAGGCTAGAATGGGTTATAAAGGGTGGTGTGACCAACTAGGATTGGTATTGATGGCAATTCTGACATAAGGTAGTTCCTTTCCATCATTGGGTGGTGGATTATAGTTGGACTGGTACTCGAGTGAATACTATGAATTACGTCGAACTTGGATTATGTTCTCCATCTCGGTTTTGAACCCATTCAAGGTAACCAAGAAATGACTGTACAACTGTACGGCAAGGGCGGATTCAATCGGGCAAGCTTCTCTTGGAACGAGTACAGAAACGAAGATGGGAGTAGAAATTTGGAAAGGAACGAAAACAGAAATAGAAACAAAAATGGGAACAGAAACAGAGACGGAAACAGAGATGGAAATGGGGACAGAAATGGAAATAGAAATGAAGTTTCTAGAAATAAATTTTGGGAATGGATACGGGGACGGAAACGAAAACGGGAACGAAAACGGAAACAAAACTGGAAACGGGAATAGGAACAGAGATGCAAATGAGAACAGATAAGGGAACGAAAACTGAACCCAAACAGAAATGAGTACAGATACAAAAGAGAAGCACAATAGAACGCGTCCTACTCAACTAAAGAGCGGTGTAGTTCATAACTCGGGTAAGCTCGAATGGATTGATTTGATGGTTGAGAATACATTCGAATATGCCAAAGTCGTAGGGAAAAGGAGAATAATGCTGTGGACTCAAGAGATGAGCGGCAACGATGAAGTGTTCATTGGGTTTAGGTAGTATTTGGATGTAAGAAAGTTGTCATTCGGCTCTTGATGATGAAGAATAGTTGAGAGATAAGATATTTCCTTCTTTGGAATCGTTGTCATCAGAGTTGCGCAGCGGAAGTGTGGCGAGTGAGGATGAGAGTTTGATCAACTTTAGGTACAAGAGGATGCACTTTTGGTAAAGTCAAGATGATCAAGTAGTTGTGGTTGGCGCAAATTAGCTGTAAGAGAGAGTAGATAGCCTAGATAAGATTAAGTATTAGGACCACCGAGGGGGAACTACGTCATCAAATGCGGTAGCTAAGACATGATTTGATGAGTGAATAGCGTTAGTGAGAGTATTATGCTAGGCAAATTTCGAGGACGAAATTTATATAAGGAGGGAGGTATGTAACACCCCGACTTTTTAAGTTGGATAGTTATCGGGGTATTTATTATAAAGGACTTATTCGTAAGATTATAAATTATGGAAAATGAAGGTAACTGGAATAAATATTAATTTAATAAATAAATTATTATGTGGGATAAATAATTTAGAGAGGATAATTAAAATGAGAAATTAAGAAATAAGGGGGGATTAAAATGTTAGGGAGTGATTAAATGAGGTTAGAATTTAAAATGGAAAATTTAAGTAAAAGAGATTAAGTGAGGAATTAATATAATGGGTATTAAGATAAAATAAAAAGGGAATTAATTGGAGAAGAAGAATCGGTTCACATAAGTTCATTTGGGGGTTTATGGGTTTGGTTTGAAACAATTGAAGAAAAGAGAGAAAATGGCTTAGGGCATTGCTGTGTTTTTCTGGCAGAGGCAAAAGTTGAATAAAGGGACGGAATTATTCTGGCCGAACCATTCAGAACCAAGAGGGAGATTGTTCTGGCAAGAATGGTCCTCTGCGAGCAAGGACCCCTATTGGTCCGCCGCAAAATCACATACCACGGTAAAACAATGATTTGGAAAATCGATGGGAAATTGACCCATAGCCAATGGAGGCACGACCCCCGACACGAATCCGCACCTAGGACCCGACCAGAAGAGCCGCCTCCTACATCTTCTCTCCAAAGCGTACGACCTATCTACAAGAGGTGAGCCGTCCTTTTTAACTCTAGCCAATGCCTCCTTCCTAGAGCATCTCTCTCCTTCTTCTTCGTCCAATTCCTCACCACTGGAGAAGTTACTACGCGGAGTGTGGAAACAAAGGGTAAGGATTAGGGGTGGTCTTGGCCATTTGGAGGCCCTACACCGTAGTAATGTGTGTGTGTGTGGGTGTGTGTGTGGATGGTTTGTTTTCTGTAGTTGAATTTCTAGAATTTCCTTAGTCATATTGGATTCTGAAATTTATTTGGATATTGTTGCTTCTGTGTTTTTGTCGATAATAAGCATAAAGTTACTGCTGTTTTTAGTTGTTAATATACATATTGTTGCTGCTATTGATTAGCCGTTAATGATCATATTCTTCGATGTTCTGCTTCGACACTTTCACTGCTGTATTTTAGTCGATGGAAAGCATGTGTTCGCTGTTCTTTTTTTTATATAAGCTGATGTATTTTAATCGTTAAAAAGCATGTGTTCACTTTTTTGTTTTTTTCCATTTACACTGCTGTATTTTAATCGCTAAAAAGCATGTGTTTGCTGTTTTGTTTTTCCATATATGCTGCTGTATTTCAGTCGATGAAAAGCATGTGTTTGTTGTTCTGTTTTTCTAAATACGCTGCTGCATTTTAGTTGTTAAAAAGGCATGTGGTTGCTATTTTGTTTTTCTAAATACGCTGCTGCATTTTTGTTGTTAAAAAGGCTTGTGTTTGCTGTTCTGTTCTTCTAAATACGCTGCTACATTTTAGTTGTTAAAAAGCATGTGTTGCTATTCTGTTTTCTATATATGCTGCTGCATTTTAGTTGTTAAAAAGGCATGTGTTCGCTGTTCTGCTTCAACACTGTCGCTGCTGTATTTTAGTCGATGAAAAGCATGTGTTCGCTGTTCTGTTTTTCTATATACACTGCTGTGTTTTACTCGCTAAAAAGCATGTGTTCGCTGTTTTGTTTTTCCATATACGCTGCTGTATTTCAGTCAATGAAAAGCATGTGTTTGCTGTTCTGTTTCTCTATGAACGCTCCTGTATTTTAGTCGTTGAAAACCATGTATTCGCTATTCTATTTTTTCATTTTTGCTGCTGTATTTTAGTCGTTAAAAACCATGTGCTTGTTGTTCTGTTTTTGCATTGTCGCTGCTGTATTTTAGTCGTTACAAACCCTGTATTCGCTGTTCTGTTTTTCCATTATCGCTCCTATTTTTAGTCTATAACAAACATGTTTTTCGCTGTTCTGTTCAAGTATTTTCACTGTTGTTTTTAGTAGATGACAAGCATGTTCTTCGCTGTTCTGTTCGAGTAGTTTCACTGCTGTTTTTAGTCGATAACAAGCATGTTCTTCGCTGTTCTGTTCGAGTATTTTCGCTGTTGTTTTTAGTCAATAACAAGCATGTTCTTCGCTGTTCTGTCAGAGTATTTTCCGCTGCTCTGTTGCAATTTTACTGCTGCTATTTTTAGTCGACAACAAGCATGTTCTTCGTTGTTCTGTTCGAGTATTTTCACTACTGTTTTTAGTCAATAACAAGCATGTATTTTCACTGTTTTGTTCGAGTGTTTTCGTTGCTGTTTTTAGTCGATAACAAGCTTGCTCTTCGTTGTTCTATCCGAAGTATTTTCTGCTGCTCTGTTGCAATTTTACTACTGTTGTTTTTAGTTGATAACAAGCATGTTTTCGCTGTTCTGTTCGAGTATTTTTGCTGCTCTGTTTGTATATACTTGCTTCCATTTTTAGTCGTTAATAAGTCTATAGTTGCCGCTGTTTTTAGTCATTGTTAAGCTTGATTTTGGCTCCTCTGTTTAGATATAGTTGTTGTTGTTGTTAGTCGTTAATAAGCCTATAGATACCGCTATTTTTAGTCGTTAGTAAGCATGATTTTCACTGCTCTATTCGGATATAGTTGCTGTTGTTTTTAGTCATTCGCTTGATTTTCGCTGCTGTGTTTGGATATTGTTGTTGATGTTTTTAGCTGTTAATAAGCATATTGTTGCTGCTGTTTTTAGTCGTTCAAAAGCATTTTGCTGTTTTAATTTGATAATATTTGCTGTTGTTTTTAGTCGTCCAAGAGCATGTTTTGGCTATTTCAAATTGATAATGTTCGCTGCTTTTTTTAGATGTTTAAAAGGCATGTTTTGCTGATTTAATTGTCGTCTAAAGCTTCTTCCAGCCTTATTTCGATGATGTACATTGCTGTTTCATTTCTGCTTAATATTGTCTATTCGCTGCCTAAGGATGTAAATGCAAGGCTTGCTTAGGTTGTTGGTGTAGCTGGATCTAGACTTGCTTATGACCTCTGTTCAGTAATCTACCTTAATCTACACTGTTATACGTTTTCTTTAAAGCTACCTTATAATTAATTGGGATATGCCATGCGCGTTAACTCTTTCCATATAAGGATTTATTGTCATTCCCTTAAACTTTTGTCATTTAGTATCTTGTATGCGTTATTTGACTTGAAAGTGTCATCATGCATCAAGATAATAGAAACAACTAGGGAGTGTCACCTTGGGGTGGTACCCACATGCCTTAAGTGAGGAAAATAAATTAAAGAAGAATGATGGGAGTTGGGGGATGGGGGATGGGGGGGTAAGTACGGATCAGTCAGGTAGACAGGATTAAGAGAGGCGTTACCTTTCCCTTGTCGGGACTGCGAGACTGTTTACCCTAGGTGGCTGAAGCTGACAAAGACTACCCTTTCGCCACAGATTCTCCCAATTTCCCTCTTGACGTACGAGTAATGAACAAAATATGTAAGAAAAGATTGGTCCAGGGTGGTACCCATTCCAAGAAGAACTAAAGAGAGTCATAAGCATTTTTATGAACCCATTTCCTTACTGGGCTTTAAGCTCACGTCCTTACTTGTGTAGGTAAAAACGATGAATAGATAATAAAGCAGGGATGAAAGATTTGCACGTACGAGGATTGGGGCTGGCCAGCCTCAAAGAGTAAAATGAGTAAACGGTTGTAATTAAATAGTGTTTAAATGGTCAGTTTCATTTATTAAACGTAGTATTTCAATTGTTTAGTGTTTCTTCCATATACGATTTATTTACGCTTCCACAATATTTTAAATAAATAATTTTATAACGCTTCCGCATTTCATTAATTTGATTCTCATAATGAGTTTAACGAAGGGTTAGTAGCAATCCGATTTTAGCGTTGCACTCTGATTCTGTTTTACGAGTCTTTTGAAAATTTTAAATTTTTCTCATTTTCAATGAATTACGAAAATCCGGGTCGTTACATCTATTCTAATTCTTGCTGAGCATTAGCCTCATTATTTCCCCATGATGTAGGTGATCCTTATGATGCTTGTGATGTACCAATTGTGGAGGAGGCGTTTCAGGATTATTCCTTGAGTTATCAGCCGAGTTCAACCTGATGGTTGTGGCTCACTAAAATCAGTATTTGTTATTTGAATAACTGACTTCATATTTTGAACAAGGTAAACATTTTGTAAGTAGGAACTTTTGTTGGAAAGACCTGAACTATGTTTGGGAAAAATTATTATCTATTTCCCCTTAATTTACTCTTAACATGTTTTAAATTGAATTTATTCACTTTGATTAATGCGTTTCAAATAAATCAAGCGAAAATTTTTAAGACACTGAATTTTAAAATATTGAAAAAAAAATAGTTTTAAATAAACGAGGTGTTACACATGGTAATATTCCTCCCATGGTTCCTTCATGAAACATCCAAAGAGCATGTTAATATCATTGGGAGTCAGCCTCAATTCCCGTCCAAACATGTAAGTTCGGACCTATAATGGTTGGGTGGACAGTTCTGAATTGGCATAAAATAGTTTCACAATCAGTTCACAGAAACTTCCACCAGATCTGCACAAACCGACTAAGACAGCTCCCTCAACCAATTATTCAATTTCCAATTCCGCCAACAAATCAAAGTCTACTCTTCTAGATATAATAATTGAATGACATTTAATATCGGCTTCATACCTACTGTTTGCTGGCATAGTCCTGAAGAGCGAGGAGTGGAACTAGTCTGTAACATATTCAAAATGGACCAATTGAGCTCCTGGTTATCATTGAGGTTGAGGTTCTGCTTCAACCTCAGTTTGTGCTTGTGCTTATTCTTCAACCTCGAATTGTGCTTCAACCGTGACTATTGCATTGCGCTGAAACTGAGTGCGCATGAGCTCAGTTGCACTTCATCTGTGTTCACGAGCCGAGTCTGTTTCTGGTTGAGGTTGAGTTTGAGGCTGAGATGAAGCCCCTTTACGCTTTAAAGTCAATTTGATCATCCTAGAATCCATTTGAATTGATGAAACTGTGAGGAAATCACTCTGAGAGTACGAAGGATTTCAGGTTCGCTGAGAAAATCGATGATCTCACTGGAATGCAGAATGTCAATTTATATATACTAGGGCAACAGAAGACAGAACGATGTATGAAGTTTTGCCTAGGAACAAAGTCTTTTTGTGGCGGAAAGACATCATTTCATGGTGGAAAGTATGGATGATCTCACTGGAATGCGGAATGTCAATTTATATATACTAAGGCAACAGAAGACAGAATGATGTATGAAATTTTGCGGAATGAAGTCTTTTTGTGGCAGAAAGATGTCATTTCACGGTGGAAAGTATGACATTCTGCGCAGGGGAACGATAGTGGAGAAATTTTAATTAGTTCTGATGTTTTGCAGAGGAAAATGTAATGTTTCAGCGTGGACCAACAAACTATAAGTTGTACATTTAGTACTAACATTCCACGGATGAATGTATAACGTTCCGCCGTGAAACAAAATTTAAATGTTTAACAACAAACATGAAAGTTGTGGTGTCTATTTTCCATAATTTAGTGGTTAAGTTGTTAGTGAGAATACTTTAGTATTTGACTTGTCATCGATCACAAAGTACAGTGGTTGATTTGTTAATTTCCCAAAATTCTAACATTCTTAAATATTCAAATCAATATTTTTTAGGATTATTCTCCAAGCAATTTTTCCTCCAAAGTATGTATGTGTATGCTATACATTAAAAATTTCTCAAACTACCAAAATTCAAAATAAATCATGCTTAATTTAATGCTTTTATATATTAATTGTACGGATTCTCTATACTAATTTAAAGAAATTAGAAACAAAGGATTCGAGGATTGATTCAATAGTTTTAAATATTAGAATTTTTTTTTAAAAATTTCCTTGTTGACTTCTTTTTAAATCACACTATCCTTTGACGCAATTGACAACATTGGTGATGAAGGCCTTCGGTTACACAGTAGTGTCACTATTGAGAGATAATATACTAATATATGTATAAGAGAAGCATATAGAGATGTATAGTCAACAATGCTACGATGAAGTTTCACTATTAAGTCTTTCTAATTAAATTATACCCATTGAGTATCTAAAAGGCTCACTTGAGATTGAAAGTGGATTAGGGAATTGCAAATTTTATTTATTATTCTCTCTTTTTTTAATAATAATTCTCCCAAACTTATTTTATTCCATATGAATCATTGATATCTAATTTCCTCTTTTTTATATTGAGTATCCATATTACTAAATATAAAACTTTAAATTTGAGCAAATGTAATATTTCTTAGGCATTTCGAGAGAAATCTTAATGCTAACATTTGTGTAGAGGGAAATTATCACAAGGAGAATATTCTCAAATTATATCTATTGAATACAAGTGTTGAATTCTCAAAGGAATAAAATTTTAAGTAATTTAGATCATCATAGAATTTTATATTGAAAATTCAATGTTGTAGCAAGTATATTTTTTTTAATAATGCAATGCTATCATTAATAGAGTTATTTTATTAAAGTTTTAAGAGAAATAGTGACATAAAGCCAAGTGATAAAAATTTGAAACAATAAAACTTCCCCCTAAGTTTAAATCTAGCAGTGTCCCCACTGCTAATAAGATATTATTCAAAACAAAATTCAAAAGTAAGGGTGGTTAGAACTTCCCTAATTTTAGAGAACTACTCTCTAGAGAATTTGGAGAAAAGATAAATGCATATAAAGAAAATTATCTGGAGTCTTTTCCTACTCTAAAATTCCAAAGTGTTGTTAGAGAGTTTTTATTTCATATGCTATCTGCAAATCAAAAAAAGCCTAATTGTACTTGGGTTGCCTCCCAAAAGCACTTATTTTAAAGTTAACAATTCGACTACTTCCATTTTTCTTCAACCTACATCTCACAAATAAGGAGAAAGTTTTCTTTATGTCTAATATAAATTTTCATTCAGCATAATCATCTCGAATTTCTTTTTCTTTTTGGTGTGTCACCATTTCAAATTCACTTTGTCTTCTTTTTGTTTTTAGGTCATCTTTAAAAAATTCAATATGGCTCAGCATTTGCTCGAAAGGTTCCATGAGAGAAATATTGATGTTGACTTGCAAGAGTTTCCATAGCTACTTATCTTGATATTGCATTTGAAGCTTCTCAGATAATGATGGAGGAGGTCATTCCATTTGCTGTATTGCAACTGATTGCTGTGACATCACTGCAAATTGGGATTTACAACAACTATTTTCTGAACAAGTTATTTGTCTTGAACCATTATTTCCTCTTGAACTTCTGTATTCTTCTTCTCTTAATTTTTTGGTTTTTCTACTGTCTCCACGTCTCTGCTATTTCTCAAAATAATAAGGTCACAATTCTCCTTTTCTTCTCTTCTTGGAACTTTGGTACCACTAGGTAAAGCTTCTAGAAGTTTATTATTCAATGTTTGAGCAATTTGTCCAACTTGATTTTCTAAATTTTTTTATTGAAGTTGCCATGTTCTGAATGATAGTATCGTTCTTAGCAACATATTCTTTGAATAGTTGTTCTGTTATTGGTTGCTCAATCTGAAAATACCTACTTTGTTGAGGCATTACCTCTTGTGAATTGTAAGCTTGCTAAGAAAATTTAGAAGGATTGTTAAGAATAGAATTTTTTGGCTGAGAGCTCCATTGAAAGTTTAGATACCGCCTCCAACCTAGGTTCTATGAATTTGAAAATGAGTTATTGTGATTGTATCCCACATAATTTATAGATTCTAGATTTGAATGACATACTCATCACTGTGTGCTTTTCTACAAAATGTGCATGAAATAGATGTCATGTTCATTGACTCAATTGCATTGGCAGGGGATGAAATTTGGTCACTTAATATAGTAATTATATCATACTCATAAACTCCTTCCACTCGTTGAGTTAAAGTTCTTCTCTCAAATGATCATTGATAATTGTTGATAGTCATTCTTGTTTCATAATAAGGTACCGTAAAATAAAACAAAGAAGAATATTAATTTTTTTTTAAAAATAAAATTTTTCACAAAGATAAAAATTGCTAAAATTGTCCCCAAGAATGGTGCCAAAAACTTACTTGTGAAAATTTAAATACAATGTACGCAAGTGCACGTGTCGTAAATCAAGTAATAAAAAGTAAGTAAAGTATCGATCCCACGAGGACAAATTTAGCACAATTTAAATCTAAGTAAAGAAATTAAATAAAAATAGAAATTGATTTTGAATAGTGATTTGGGTGCTGAGTAAGTAGAATAAAACTCAAACAAGGAAATGCAAAGTTCAAATTATAAGAATATGACTCAGATTTGATTTCTCCTTTTATGTAAAATTTACTACAATTGTTGTAAAATGCTATAACAAATAGTTGAATGGCTTAGAATTGCACTTCTTTGTTCAAGACTCCGTTGAGTTACTTGATAATTTCCCTTAATAATTTCTTCCAAACTTATAAATGATGAATATTTCAGGAAATTTTCATTAAATAATATTCTGACATGTCTTGTGATTCAAAACAAAATGATGTATAAATGTTATCTTCACACAATTCAATATTAATCTTAAATTCCTAATTATCAATAAGTATAATAGGAATACGAATATTTATCCATGCCTGCCAACAATAAATAAAATAATCATTAAACACATATTGAATTCTTCGACTTTATTTGTGCATCAAACTTCTACAAAATAACAAGGTTAAGATAATTAGGTATTCTCTCCTCCTAACAAGTAGAAAATTAGCCCATAATAGTAGCAAAAATTGTCATAATAATTCTAGAATTTATCATAATATGAATAAAAAATGAAATTTCTTCTTTTTTTGTAGGGATGTTGTTCAATGTAGCAGCAAAATCTGTGCCCAAAATGGTTACCGTAAAAAAAGAAAATGGTGTCCAGAGAATTTTGTTATCCCTTCGTTAATTTTCTTTGGCTGTCATCACCAGAGAACTTCTTTCATTTTGTGCTGAATCCTCATCTCGTAGAGTTAATTTTCTTTCTTTTTCATTCACTGAAAATCACCTCAGATTAGGATTATTCTTTCACAAATTTGGATTATTACTCCTTAATTTTTCCTTATGAAGTATTATTCTTTTATAGCCAGCTATTTCTGCACCATTTCAACAACCATTTCCCTCCTTTCTTCTATTTTTGAAAAACAAATCTCCTCCTTTAGTTTTGGCAATTTCTCTCACTCTTTAATTTCTCTTTCTGAAAATAGGAGAGTGGTTTTATTCTCTATTTGTTGCTGTGATTTTATTCCATATTTTAAACTAATTTTTAATTGCTCTTTCTAAAAATAAAAGAATATTGTCCTTCCAATTGTTGTTGTGAATATTCTCTTCCATAAAAATCTTGATGAGTTTCTCTTTCCTCCTTAAAATCTTCTCTTGCCATTATTTCCATATTTAAATATAATGAATCAGCTTTAAATATGCTCATATGTGATACCTATAAGATAAAAGAGAATAAATATACATAATTTACATGAGATTTTACCTTAAAAGTCATTAAAATCGATTTTTACAATAAATACATAAAGTTATAGCATTGCATATTCTTATTTTTTAAGAATAAGTTGAGGGCATAGGCATTATTGGTGGAGAAGAAGTAATAAATTGGGGTTTATCAGGACCAATGCTGCGAGCTTCCGGAATACAATAGGTGTTATGTTAAATTTAAGTTCAATGGCAAAAAGAAAAAAAACACCCTTTTTCTTTATTTATTCACTCGTTTCCAGCAATATATATATAAAATAAAATCATATAATAACTGTAACATCCCGTAACCTTTTTCCATATAAAATTTTTATTTTCTTTAAAATCATTGTGTAATAGAACACTAGAGTAATAAACAGCGAAAGTATTAATCTTATAAAACATACAGCGGAAGTCTTTTACAATTTAAACCAAATTCATTGTTTAAATAAACACATTAACTTAAAACAATTATTTGAAACCATAAAATACTTAAAAGCCTTTTAAAACATTTATTCCTTTCCATGAGCCATAACTACAGGTCAATATCGCCAACAATACAAACGCCCACACAACAATACTCCATTAGCTACGTCCATCAACAACTTTATTCATTCATCGTCGCCTTACCTACATCAACGGGGCCTAACTATGAGCCTAACGCTTAGTACATGATATAAACGTAAAATATGAATTTCACATAAAAATTATATAACATAGCATAAGGTTTTCTGTTTCATTTTTCTTCTATTGTTCATGTCTTTTATCATTATTTCGTTTGCTTATATGTCGGGCGTATCAAACTGGACCATACAAACATCCGTTTACTGTTTCTGTCTTTTATTGTTTATATGTTGGGCATAACAAACCGAACCATACAAATATCTGTGTAGGGTGTGACAAACCAGACCACAGTTGCTATCTTTGATTTTTTTGTCAGACGTCACTAACCGGCCCACAAAAATAACTTAATTACGTATCTTACTGTTTTCATTTTGTTGTCTCACACTCTTTCAGTCTTTTACTATTTATGTGCTGGGCGTAACAAACCAGACCATATAGACATCTGTGTCGAGCGTGACAAACCAAACCACAGTTGTTATCTTTGGTTTTTGTGCCAAGTATAATAAACTGGTCCACAAAACAGTTATTTACGTATCTTATAGGTTCATTCTGTTATCTTATATTATTTCAATCTTTTATTGTTTATGTATCAAGCATGTCAAACTGGACTACACAAACATTTGTGTTGGGCGTATCAAACGATCCACAGTTATTTACTTATCTTGATTTCTGTGCCAGGTGTAACAAACTTGTCCACAGTTGTTTACGTATATTCATTTTCGTGTACTTATGATTCCATGACTTAACGTTGTCGTGCACATACAATCCTATCTAACATATTCCTTAATCGTATCCTTAAAACGTGATTCATTCCTAACTAAGGAACTAAACTTATTCTATAAACATACAATTCATAATAATCAACAATACAAATAGTAAACAACCCCTAATTCCCTTGATATAAGCCTTTTCGGACAAAACACATGCAGTACCATGTACCTAAAGTCCTTAGCTTTAAAGGTTTAACACATTAAGTTTCCTTCACAAAACCTATCCATCATTAATACACAACAATTAATAATTAATTTCCAATAATAGAACCCCCTAGCTAACTAACAAGCTCGCATAGTTTCCTTATATATCCATAATATTGAAGAACCATATTTTTCCAACACTTACTTTATCCAACAACGATAAACCTTAATCCAATAATTACTCCAACCTTATCCTTCAACTTAACATTATTTAACTATTCCAATAATCTAATTTATTCATGTCCATATACCTCACGTGCTACAACTAACAACCTGAACCAATAATCATATATTCCCAATAATAATAGTACTCACTAAATATTTTAATAGATTACTCTATTCAGGCAATAACCAAACGTAATACTTCTTTTTCTCAAATCCCAACTTATTTCCAGAACCAGTGTATCATTAGAAACCAAATCCACGGCAAGACCATTAGACATAACCAAACCTAATATTCGACAGACAACCCAACCAAAACCTTCCAAACATCAAGAAAGATTTATGATAAGGCATTTGTTACTTGAAGCACCAAAGACAATATAAATCTCTCCTTCACGGCCAGAACTTCTTTATCCCAACTGAATGCTTTAGCATCTAATACACAAACTCCTTCTCAAGCCTTCACACTCTAAACTCATGGTTTCTCTCACTCTCATGATCGATCTCTCACAAACCCTTCACTTCTAAACCTCGAGTAATCATCTGCAACATTCAGACCTCACAACTCACTTCTCCAGAAGCAAGACATCCACATAATAATTTGACAGAGCTTTCTCATGCTTCATTCTATTTTTCCAAACCTCATTGCTCTCGCTTCTATTTATAGACAGTTTTTCTAACTTCCAACATAAATGTCTAGAGGAAGATGAAGGTCAAGAGGTGCAGTCTATTAACTTTTATTAACGTTTAGACATTAACACTCCGAAGGTAGAAAGCCATGAAACACAACTCTTTGACATTCAACGCATGCAATGTCGTTTCCTTCATTTCCCAGACGTTCAGACAATGTTTTCGCTTTGTCCTTCGTTGGTTAAAACTCTCCAGGATATCCATCGTAGATGGCGATCAATTGCTTTTCCTTCAAGACAATCGACCACCAATCAGTAAATCTTCCGTACATTTCTTCATACACTCACACCGGTCGACGACGCTGGTCAATCGACACCTCCTCGATCAACCGCCCCGATCAGCCGCAGTTTCCAAACTACAATTAGATGTATTTTTCTCTAGATCATGCATACCCACGTTATTTTCTAAACGTGACACATCCATGTATATACCTTATATATATATCACTTCTTCTCCAATATATATATATATATATATACCTATGTCCTTAATAAATCACTCATCCAAACTATTCAAACTTAGATGTCTAAATATGTTTCACTTGACTAATGTCTTCAATTACCCAAGTTAATTCCAATAAATTCTATATCTTTAACCTTATTATTAACTAGCTCTCATCCCTTACAACATCCAACTACATCCAAATAAATTTCCTCTTACTACCTCCACTGACAATCAATCCAATTGATATCATCCAATATAACTTCAAGTATCTCCAATTGACTTCATTCCTTCTCATAATCTAACTATGAACCTAACGTGGTATCATAATTCACTTATTCCAATTACGTTTCTCTTGAGCAATATCTTTACATGTCCAACTTAGCTCCTAATATCCCCAAAGTTATCATGTAAGTTATGCCTTTAGCTCAATGAAGATTCGAGATATTACAACAACTTTTTTTCAAGAGTTATCACAAGTTGTACAAGTTACACTACATTAGCACTCTTTAAGAGAGAGATGAATAAATTATATTTCATTGATGAAGCAACAAACGCATATCTATAAGGAATCAATCTGAGATTTTGGTCGAAACATGCTTTTAGTTTGATCCCAAAGTGCGACATAAACCTCAATAACTTAAGTGAATCCTTCAATACCTGCATCTACCAGTCCAGGACAAACTGATCTTGACTATATTTAAGATGATAAAAAAGAACATCATGTCAAGGATCATTAAGAAAAATGAAAAGATGGCAGAGTCAACAGACATATTATGTCCTTAGATTGAGAAGAGGCTTGTCAAACTACAATTTGCAACTCAAAATTGGAGTCCAATGTTTGCAGGAACTGGCTGGTTTGAGGTCAACGATGGTAACGAATAGTACATAGTCAATTTGGACAAATGTAGTTATAATTGTAACCAGTAGGAGATGACTAGAATCTCGTGTGTGCATACAATTTCATGTATGCATTTTATAAGGAGATCAATTGAGAAATTTGTTCATGAATTCTATCACAGGAAAACATACATGAGGATGTACTCGCACTTTAGCTAGCTAGTCATTGGACAACATATATGGCCTGTAAGTGACTAGGATCTAATTATGCCTATGCTACTCCAATTAAGAGACATTTGGGAAGGCCTAAAAAACAAAGAGTCAGTGATGTTGATTAGCCTCATAGCCAGACATTCTTGATTAATAGAAATTTCAACATAACATGTAGCCAGAGTCGGGATATGGGCAAAAATACCTGCACTTGTCAAGGTGGAGGATCAGACACTAGCATGGCAAGTGGCAGTGGTAGGTCTATAGGCAGAAGTGACAGAGGCAAAAGAGGAAGCTTAGGACATAGGTGATGTAACAACCCGATCCTAATTTTTCCTGTTAAACGATGTGCTCAGACTTTGGAGGAAGTATTGGCGTAATATATATATTTATTGATATCATCCCTATGTGTGTTAAGTTGTGACTTATAATACGTAGAAATAAGAATCGGATAAAAACTTAGTCGAAAATGCAAAGGAATGGAGGTCAGGTGACTTCGGACGCCACGCGGATGAGGTATGGCGTCCGAACAAGCACTTGGGGATAAAGGCAGGATGAATTTTCTCATCCTGAGTGACCCTGTCGTCTTGCGGACAAAGGTACAGACGATGCGAATGAGAACAAGACACGTCCGCATCGAATCTATTTAAGTCTGGGGACTTTTGGACAAACCAGGACGCCTGCGGACGAGGAGAAACATCATCTGATTTGAGTCTGTCCAATTTTTTGACACATTCGGACGATGCATGCAGACGAAGTACAAACACCAAACGGTGTCCAAATGGTTATCTAGACAGTACAGACGAGAGGGGGATGCCATTTCTCGTCTGAAACCACGAATTTGCCTAAGGAATTTGGCCTTGCGGACTAGAGCAAGTCATCCGCACTCGTTTGAATCGTAGCAGATCAGTGACAGAATAAGAATTAAATCAGAGAGAAATGACGTGGAACCAATTGAGACACAGCATGACGACCCTCACACCCACGATCCTGATAGTCAGAGATTGTCGCCTGCCCCTCCCTCCTACCTGATGTATGAGATGTCCCCTAGCTGAGCCTATTTCTTCAGCTCTTTCTTCTGGTTTGTTCTTCCTCTTCTTCATTGTTTTTGCTGAAGAAATAGGGGTGGGCTACTGCTAGACGGTGAGCTGCTATTCTGGTGGAGGAAATGCCAGTGAAGGTAAGGATATGGGTTGTCTTGGCCAAAGGTGGCCCTACACCCAAGTAGTTGTGTATGTGAGTATGATTTTCTTACTATTGTTTGTCTTGTGAATCCCTTAGTTGTTATTGAACTTCGTAAGCCCTTGTATATTCTGTTGGATATTTTGTTGGTGATTGTCTCCTGTATACTAATTGATAGTACACTTCAACGTTGATTTACTCTCTTGGAAGGGTTGTCTATTTTGTGGAGAAGTTAAGGAAATGTGACCATTGAATCTGTAAGGATGAACGTAAGTAAAAATGTAGGCACAATTACTCTAATACATGGTTATGTGGTTGTGTATTATTGACATGTTGTGGTAATTCGTGTTCTACCATTCTGAATATATATATATGTCACTGTTATGCTATAATTTCTTTACTCTATCCTGTAGTTAGTTTCGTACAGATGTTGAAAGCATGATTGTCACCTGTTCTCATTACTCATACAGTTGCTGTTGTAATTTTCTGTTGTTCCTTCTGTTGTTTTCAATGTGATCCTTGGTTTATACAGTCGTGTATCACCTCTGTTTCCCATTATTGATAAATGCATGATAGATGTTCTAACTTGCTGTTGTTTTGCCCAAATAAATGCACGTTTAAAATTTCTAATATGCTGCCATTATCGCCGATCTAAAATATGTTAAGATGCTTATATTTTTCTGTTCCGTTTCGATCCATATTCGCTGCTACTGTTTTAGATATATATATATATATATATATATATATATATATATATATAAAGCATGTTTTGTCATTCTTTAGTTGATATTATCAGCTGCTATATGTTAGACGTTCATGATTTCTGCTGTTATGCTACGTATGTCCACTGTTATCATTTTCGTTATGAAGCATGTTTTGCCGTTGTTTG
Organism: Begonia loranthoides; assembly: GCA_022433065.1. Classification (NCBI taxonomy): domain Eukaryota; kingdom Viridiplantae; phylum Streptophyta; class Magnoliopsida; order Cucurbitales; family Begoniaceae; genus Begonia; species Begonia loranthoides. The sequence continues at coordinate 13,696,160 of CM039486.1, read as the reverse complement.
ATTAACATTCACTACGGTTATTTTCAATTAAGAAGCATGTTCTCGTCATTTAGTTGTCACTAATTTCTGATTTGAAGCTATTTTCACTGTTCTGATTACGATATTGTTCGCTTACACATGTATAAAATTGTTAGGAAGCATATTAGTGTTCAAAATTCTGCGGTGATAGTCAATTTAAGAACTCGCATGGGAGTTCTATGATTTCCGCTATTATATTCGATAGAAACATGCTTAGTCATTTACGATTTCCGCTATTATATTCGATAGAAGCATGCTTAGTCATTTAGGATTTCCGCTATTATATTCAATAGAAGCATGCTTAGCCATTTATGATTTCCGTTATTATATTTGATAGAAGCATGCTTAGTCATTTACGATTTTTGCTATTATATTCGATAAAAGCATGCTTTGTCCTATATGATTTCCGCTATTACATTCGATTAGAGTATGCTTAGTCAATTATAATTTCCCCTGTTATATTTGATTAAAGTATATTTCTATTTCCTCGTTTTAGTCATTAATAGCATGTTTAGTTCTACTTGTAATTCTATGTTGTTTGTTTTTCTTTCGTTTGTTGTTACATGTGAGCACGCTCTATTACTCGTTCTGTTTATTACTGTGAATTCCTCTAAAGTATTTTCCTTTACTTTCATATATGTGCTATTTGATATGGAAGTGCTAGGTTGTATTCACAATAATAGAAACCAAGTAGGGGGTACCCCCTCGGAGTGGTACCCACATGCATGAGTGAGGAAAATGCTAAGAACAAGAATGTTCGGGATGGGCGGGATACGCTTATCACCAAAGAAACCCTCCGGCGGGATACGCCAAAAGGGAAGAAACCCTGGAGGTGAGATGCGCCAAAAGGGGAGGACCCTTGAAGATGGGATATGCCGGAAAGGGGACAAAAAAGAGAGTTGGAGGGCAGATGGGTAGCAGAACTAGTCCACGGCTAGGCGAAGCCCCCTACCTTGATGGGAACGGGGACCTAGTTGCATGTAAAGGGCTAAGTCCGATCAACTATTCCATCCCCTATGACCCCTCCAATCTCCAGCTCGATGTACGAGTAAACAACGGATGAAGAACAAACATAATGAAAAGAATTGGCTTGGCTTGCTCCAATTTAAGAAGAATTAAAGAGAGATATGCATAATTGTTTTGCCCCATTTCCTTACTAGGCGAAAGCTCACGTCCTTACTTGTGGTGTAGGTAATGAAGTGATTATGCCAGGACCTATAGAAGAGGCCATTCTGGTGGAGCCTGCGGCATATCCAAAGGAAATGTAGGCGGGGTAGAAGTAAGGCGCCAAGTTAAAGAAGAAGAAGTGGTTTTTGAAAAGGGTTTAACGTCATACATGGTTTGTAAATGTTAATTTTCCATTTTAACCCTAGTTGGACACTCATTAGGATTTTGGGATTTTATTTAACGTTTGTTTTGTGACGCTTCTAAAATTACTCTTCCTCTAGTTTTATTAATCATAGTTGTCTTTTTGAATTAAACCATTTGTTTTTAGTAAGTTGGTAACACTCGAATTTTCTCGGCACTCTAATTTTAAATGTCAAATGATTTCCAAATAACATTTCTTCAAAGTTTTAATTAACTCAAAGATTTTTCAACGAGTTTCAAGACAAGTAAGAATTCGGGTCGTTACAAGTGAGCACATTATTACAATTATGTTTTTCAAGTGTTATTTTAACTATGCTAATTTTTTTGACAATGTGTTTCGAATGTTATGCATGAGTCTACCGCACAAGGTCCACATATTTGGTGATCTTGCAAAGGACATGTTACTATAATGGACATGTTATTTAAATTGTTGTAACAGACATATTGATTAAATTGTAGTAATGGATATGTTGACCATTTTAAATGGTTGTAATGGACATGTTGAATATATTAAATTGTTGTAATGAACAAACACATCATGTCAATATACAAATATACATTTCATTTCACATTTAAGAAAATCCAAATACACACTTCATTTTATTAATAAAGTTTCACAACTAGTACATTAAGTAAGTATATGATTATTAACAAAGTTTCTACTTGAGGCTGAGACTAAGAGGGAGCTACTTTATGCTTGAGAGTCAATTTCGTGAGGCCTGGTATAATTTATTGGAGGAGACAATGAGGGTTAGTGTAGCAACTCAGTTTTTCTTTCCTTAAAAAAAAAAAGTGTAAAATTTGAAACTTTTCTTTTCTAAGAACAGCGGAAGACTTTTCTTTCATAAAACCCTTTTACAAATCACAGAGGAAATAAATACAATTATTTTCTTTTACCGTTTAAATAACTTTATGAAACTTTTATAAAATATTTTCCTTTCTTTAATCCTTTTAGTCTAGCCAGCCACAAGATCCACCCGTGCAAATCCTTCATAAATTGCTTCTTAACCGGTTCATCATCGTGTCCTCGTACATACCTACATCATCAAGACTTAAACTATGAGCTTAAGGCTCAGTAAGTGATATAAAATAAAGCGTGCTCATGTCATGCAACTTTTCAAACCATATGCAGTTTCTATCATCGTTTTGTTTCTGTTTTTTGTTTCTTTTTTTTTACATATTAATTCTTGAAATTTAACAGGTTAGCAAACATGATATTAATGTTAAAAAATCAAGTAAATTACCATGTGCTTGTGGTGATAATGCAAGTAAGTTTCACTTCACACGTGTTACTCATTGAATGAGTGAGTAATTTAAGGTAAAATAAACACAGTTCAATATTCCACATCACTTTTTATAGCACTGAGTGTAGGGGTGTTTAAAAACCGTTCAGTTCAGTTTGGATATAGAACCAAACCAAACTGGTGGGTTTCGGTTTGGCCATTGCCAAACCGAAACTGGGATTTTGGTTTTTTGGAATCGAACCAAAAACAAACCGCAATTTCGATTCCGATTTTAAATTCTTTTTTTGTTTTTCTTTTCAAATATCAAAATAAAGAAATCTTCACTCATCTCTCTCTCTTCCTAAACTGAAACTTACCTATTTTCTTCCATGGAAAAAAAAAAACAAACGTATAAAACCAAAAAAAATTATAACAAATGTATAAAATGTAACAAAGCTAAGAACTGAACAATGAGCAATTGCTCATTTACAATGAACAATGTTTTCAACAGAGAACTGAACAATGAGCAATTTACAGTGAACTGAACAATGAGCAATTGCTCATTTTTAGAACAATGGGCAATTGTCCAAAAAAAGTTTCATTAGAGAATGTATATTAATTAAACAGAGAATTCAATAGAAGATTGAACAACAAAAGATTGAATGAACAACAGAAGATTGAATTAACAATAGAACAAATTAACAACAGAAGATTGGCCTGTTTAGTAGAGAATTCATCAATTCAACAGAATATTGAATAACAAAAGATTGAATTAGCAACAAAACAGATTAACAAAATTCATAAACTTAATCAAATTAACAACAGAAGATTCAATTAACAACAGAAGGTGACTGACCGTTTGGAGTCGACCGAGATTTCGAGCACTAGCAGAGACTGAGAACACCGGCGTAGTGGTCATTGGCGTCTTGGTCTAGCTACGTGAGTCTTTCTCACTGAGCAAAGCAACACGGCAACGAGGGGTTCCGAGGGCGAGGGGGTCGCGGGCAAAACTAAAGCTGAGCACTAAAATCTAAAGCAGGGGTCTCTCTCAAGTCTGGCGTAGTGGCGACTGCATTGTTGCCTGCCAATTTATGAGGTCTTGAGTCCCAACTATACCTAGGGCATCGTGGATCACAATAGCCAAGAGGAAAGGCTCGTGGGCACATGCAGAAGACGAAATGATTTGAGGTCCAGGAGGAGGACGTTTGGTTTAGTTTGGTTTTGTCAATTTTGAGAAAGCCAAACCGACAACCGAACTAGCTTTTTCCATTTTGGATAAAATGAACCGAATATCAGTTTTTCAAAGGTTAAAACTGATCCAAACCAAACCAAAATGACCAGTTTCTGTTTGGTTCTTCAGTTCAGTTCGGTTATGCACACCCCTAACTGAGCGGTACTCTTTCAAATCGCACATTTTTTTTTACGAAAGTGTCAATATTTGTGATAAAGATGGCTAGTTACTCAACATTGTAACTTTTTAAGAGATGTGTAACATATTCAAATATTGAACTATGATTAAATGAAAGAGTATACATGAGCTAATACATTATTCCACAATTTAGAAGAATGGGTGTTTGATGCTAGTTGTTCCTTCCATATGACTCCTAACAAGTCATGGCATAATACCTCGAAAGATAAATATGGGGGTTTAATATTGTTAGGAGGCAACAATGCTTGTGGCTTTGAAGGTATTGGAGAAGTTAAAATTAGTATATTCAATGGTATCTCTAGAATCCTTAAGGAAGTCAGACTGTTTTGACCATAAAAAGAAATGTTATTTCCTTAAGGACACTAGAATCACAAGGTTGTTCAATTAAAGTTGAAAATTGAAATTTAAAGGTCACTAAAGAATCTATTACCATATTGAGAGGGTCTCCAAAGAATGGTCTATATATGCTTGCTTGCCTTACAATTGTAATACCCCAAATTTTGGGTCATGTTAAACTTAGGATGAGAATGATGATATTTGATTATTATTAGAGATTATGGGATGATTTTAGTATAGAGATATGATTTATGGTTTATGATGTGCCCCCAGGCCCGATCACTCTCTCACGAGCCAAGAAGCTTATTTCTTCCCTAAGTCGTTCTTATTTTGCAGGCAATATCAAACTATGGGACTCTATAGAAGAAACAACTCACGAAGACAAAGGAGTGCCTTTCCACTTGATCATTTGGTTGCATACACCACCGAACAGATAGCACGATATTTTCCCGCCTCGGAGACTCCATGAAGTGTGAAGATTCAAAGAGTAATATTGACTTGCGGATTCTATTTTGTTGGTCAAGAAATAGACTTCGTTCTAGATTTTTTTATTTGGTTTCTTTAATGTTGTTTTTTTTTGTGAGTGTTTGAGAGGTGCGCGGTTTGCTCATGCTAAATTTTTCACGTTAAGGGTAATTTGGTCTTTTTGCAATTTTGTAAAACACTTGGGGTTTTTAACCCCTCTTTTTTGGATGAGAAGATCACTTTTGATGAATCTTAAACCCTAGCTTTTTCCTTTGAGGAGAGAACCCGCGGCAACCCACCCCCCCTCTCCCCCCCCCCCCCCCCCCCCCCCCCTTCCATCGCCGATTCAACCATAGCCCGAAATCGGCCTTCTTGAAGCTTCTTGGCCAAGTTGGAAGGGTTACTATCTCCTCCAATACTTCCCCTTAGTGGTGTTGATTGTGGTGTGGAGGTAGAAGAATTTTTTGAAACCTTGGAGAGTGCTTCCCTAACCGGTCAAGCCATTGATAGTCGCCCCTCTCACTTTTGGAGGCTCGCGGATTCCACGGATTTTTCTTGTGTTTTCTTGCTGTTTCATTCAAGAGGATCTTGTTTTTCTTGTTCTATTCTATTTCTAACAGATGTGCACGGGTCTTGGATGGTGATTATATTTGAAGGTTTATGTTGAATATGATTTTATAGTGGAATGCTTGCTAGCCGATGAATCTATCCTTGGATATTTACTGCTGGATTTCTTGCGATTGTGACTGTAATTTGATGCCCTTGTGCACGTTCTTTTAAGTTCATTTTTGGCTGAGTTATTCTTCAATTTGTTAAGATATTATCCTCCGAAATTGGCGTTGAAAGGCCTTATGCACGTCGAGCACCAGCCATTACGTTTTTAGTCGACAGAACTGTTCCTAGCAAAACCCTAGTTTCGGATCAGCCTTATTTCTGTCATAGCTAGAGATTCTGAATAGCTATTGAGCTGGATTTTTGATATCTTGATTTTGAACTTGTTGATACTCTTCTCTCCAAAATCCAGCTCTTTATCTCTTTTGTTTGTGGAGTTATTATTGATTGAAGCGAGTTCGGTCAGATTATTTCAGAACCTGTTTAGCCGATTTGGCTAGGTGCTCTCATTGTAACTTGGAGCACGTCATTTGGTATCAGAGACTTGCTCATGTTTTTGCTGTATTATTGTCACTAATAGAGGTTAATCATGAGTAATAGAAGCGGAGCTCATTATCATAATAATAGGGAGACGAGGAACAATCCAAGTGCACCACCCGAGGAAGTTCATGAACAAGCCGAGCCTAGTATGCGTGAAATGTTTGAAATGATTCTTAAGCTTCAACAAAAGATAGAAGCTTCCAACAATGATCATGTGCGGGGTCCTAGAACTCCAAAGCCTAGGAGGAGGCTTAGTACATCAATTGATTTAAGAGGTAGAGATGCTAGTTTATTTGATGAGGAATGGGAGGAATCCGAAGAAAGGGAATCGCTTAGTACGAGAAGAAGGCCAAATGTCAAGCAGGAAATGAGGCATGTCAAGATCTCTATCCCTCCGTTTAAAGGTTCTAGTAATGGTGGTGATTTCCTAGAATGGGTTGAGAAGGTGGATCGGATTTTTGATTGTTATGACTATTCTGAAAGAACGAAGATTCAAATGGTGACCTTAGAATTTTTGAGTTATGCTAGTATATGGTGGGAGGACCTTAAAGCACAAAGGCGGAAGGAAGGAGAAGGTGAGGTCCGAAGTTGGGAAGCCTTGAAAGCACTCATGAAAAACGATTTTTCCCTCCGTACTACAAACTAGAATTATTCCATCAACTACAAAATTTGAAACAAGGTTCACTAACGGTGGATGAATATTTGACCGAGTTCAAGATATTAAAGAACCGTTGTAATGTGGTAGAACCAATGGAGCAAAACCGTGGATTGTTTTATTAGAGGGTTGCATAAAGAGATTGGTGACATTGTTGAATTGCAATCATATGAGACTCTTGACGATGTTATACAATTAGCTTTGAGAATTGAAAGACAAAGAAAAAGAAGGGTAAAAGAGGGCTTGTCTTGGCCTTTCTAAAAAAACATCAATCCTCCAAAGCCGATTCCAAAGGGGGATGGCAAGTTTAATGCCGTGAAGAATACTGAAGAAAAGAAAGCCTTTAATGATAATAGCAAACCGAGATCTAGGGATGTCAAGTGTTTCAAATGCTTTGGATTCAGTCACATCGCCTCTCAATGTCCGAATGCAAAGGTGATGATTCTAAAAGCGGGAACTACTGAAGTGATTAGTGAAGATGAGGAAGAGGATTCGGTTTTAATAGAAGAATAGAAAGAAGAAGAGACTTTTTATGCACTAGAAGGTCCTTTACTTGTTGTAATGAAGCGCACTATGGCTATTCAAAATCGTGATGAAGAATTACAGCAAGAAACTATCTTTCACACTCATTGTCAAGTAAAGGGGAAACTTTGTTCATTGATTATTGATGGCAGTAGTTGCACCAACGTTATATCTTCGAATGTTATTGAAAAATTGGGGCTAGTCACTACGGCCCACCCCACTCCGTACAAATTAAACTGGCTGAATGATAAAGATCCAATCAAGGTAACCAAACAAGTTAGGCTGACCTTTTCTATCGGAGGCTATGAGGATGAGGTATTGTTTGATGTTGTTCCAATGACTGCTAGTCATTTATTACTAGGGAGGCCATGGCAATTTGATAGGAAAATGAAGCACGATGGTTTTTCTAATTTTTATTCTTTCAGATTCAAGGGGAAAACGGTAAATTTAGCACCTCTCAATCCGGATCAGATTGCTAAAGATTATGAAAGCATGAACAAGAGTAGAGCTGAAACTTCCCTTATAATCACTAAAGGGGATCTTAAGAGGTCTTTATTGTAAGGAGGGTCGATTATTCTAATGCTATTTCGAGAAAGATTGGAGGAGTTGGGGCCCATTCCCGATTCCGTTATGGAGTTACTTAAAGAGTATAAGGATATGTTTCCAGAGGAGTTACCTTAAGGTTTACCACCCTTGAGGGGAATCGAGCATCAGATAGGTTTTTTACTGGGAGCTTCTTTGCCTAATAGGCCTTCTTAGAGATTAAGCCTAGAGGAGTCTAAAGAACTACATAAGTAGGCGACCGAATTGCTTGACAAGGGTTAAATTAGTGAATCACTTAGCCCTTGTGTAGTTCCTACGTTATTAGTTCCTAAGAAAGATGGAACGATGCGGATGTGTGTGGATAGTCGGGCCATTAATCACATTACTATTAAATATCGCTTTCCTATTCCCAGACTTGAGGATATGCTAGATGAACTCAGCGGAGCTGCTATCTTTTCTAAGGTTGACCTGAAAAGTGGTTATCATCAGATTCGAATGCGAGAGGGAGATGAATGGAGAACCACCTTCAAAACAAAGTATGATCTCTATGAGTGGATGGTCATGCCTTTCGGGTTGTCCAACGCCCTAAGCACTTTTATGCGTGTGATGCATCACCTTCTTCAGGAATTCCTGGGAAAGTTTATCGTCATTTATTTCGACGATATACTTATCTATAGTTTGGATCTCTCCACCCACTTCACTCACTTGCAATTATTGTTTGAAGTCCTACGGAAAGCTCAATTATTTGGCAATCTTAAGAAGTGTTCTTTTGCTCAAGACCGAGTTTATTTCTTAAGGTTTATAATTACTAAAGATGGAATGGAAGTGGATGAAGCTAAAATAGAGGCAATCCGAGACTGGCTGATCCCGAAGAATGTATCTGAGGTATGAAGTTTTCATGGTTTGGCATCCTTTTACCGTCGTTTTATAAAAGGATTCAGCTCTATTATGGCCCCCATAACTGACTGCACCAAAAAAGGAAGGGAATTTGTATAGACTTCTTCTTGCCAGTCTAGTTTTGACTCCATCAAAGAAAAGTTATGTAAAGCTCCACTTTTAGCACTCCCGGATTTTACCAAAGTTTTTGAAATCGAGTTTGATGCCTCAGGTTTAGGTATTGGTGCGGTGCTTATGCAGGAGGGCAAGCCTATCGCTTATTTCAGTGAAAAATCAAAAGGGGCCGCTTTAAATTATTCTACTTACGACAAGGAATTCTTTGTGGTGATTCGACCATTGGAAGTTTGGCAGCACTATCTTTTGTCAAGAGAGTTTATTATTCACTCCGATCACCAAGCATTGAAGCACATTCGGAGTCAAGGAAAACTTAACCGTCGACATGGAAAGTGGGTGGAATTTCTTGAACGTTATCCATATATTATCAAATACAAAAAGGGGGAAACTAATCAAGTCGCGGATGCTCTTTCTAGGTGGTCTGTATTGTTAACAGAACTTAATGCAAGACTTTTTGGTCTAAACTAGATCAAAGAGTTATATTCTGATGACAAGGATTTTGGAAGTATCTACCATAATTGTTTGAGCAAACCTGAATTTCCTTACTTTTTAGAAAGTGGGTTTCTTTTTAAGAATGGGAAGTTGTGCATTCCTAATTGCAGCCTTCGGGAGGGTCTTATCTTAGAAGCTCATTGCGGAGGATTAGCGAGTCATTTTGGCAGTAAGAAAACCATAGAGGCGGTTCAAGAACATTTTCATTGGCCTCATTTGCGTCGTGATGTGCAAAGGATTGTGGAACGTTGTATTGTATGCAAGAAGGCAAAGAGTCGAGTTCTTCCACATGGGTTATACATGCCACTTCTCGTAGCCACCCACCTTTGGGTGGAGATCAGCGTTGACTTCATCTTGGGCATTCCTCGCACGCCTAGAGCCAAAGATTCTATTATGGTCGTAGTAGACCGTCTTTCTAAGATGGCTCACTTTATAGCTTGTAACAAGAATGATGATGCACCACATATTGCCGATTTATTTTTTAAAGAGATTATTCGCTTGCATGGAGTCCCGCTCTCTATAGTATCGGATCGAGACACGAAGTTCCTAAGTGCCTTCTAGAAGAATTTGTGGCGAAAGTTGGGCACTAAATTACTCTTTAGCACTTCCTTCCACCCCCAGACAGACGGACAAATAGAGGTGGTGAATCGAACCTTGGGAGCCTTACTCAGAACGGTGCTTAGTAAGAGATTAACTGATTGGGATTTACAACTGCCTTATGTTGAATTTGCATACAACCGAAGCGTGCATGGAACTACTTAACATACTCCTTTCGAAGTAGTATATGGGTTTAACCCCCTTACTCCTATGGATCTTCTTCCCCTTCTAGTGACTGAATATATGAGCGAAGATGGAGCTGTTAAAGCTACGAGAGTTAAATCATTACATGAGGAAGTCTGGAAGTGTATCCAAAAAAAGAATTCTGAATATGTTAGACTTGCAAATCGAGGCCGGAAGGAAGTTATATTTGAGGTGGGTGACCTTGTGTGGTTGCATTTACGTAAAGAAAGATTTCCACATTATCGAAAGTGCAAATTATTGCCGAGGGCTAATGGTCCTTTTAAAGTGTTAGAGCGTATCAACAATAATGCTTACCGTATTGAGTTACTTGAGGACTATGGTGTTTCAACTACTTTCAATGTTCAAGACCTATCGCCGTACCATGGCGAAGACGAACTATCTATAGAGGTTCCATCGGAGCAACCTATGGATTTGGGGTCAAATCCTCAACCACCCTGGGAGGATGATGTGCCCCCAGGCCCGATCACTAGCTCACGAGCCAAGAATCTTATTTCTTCCCTAACTCGTTCTTATTTTGCAGGCAATATCAAACTATGGAACTCTATAGAAGAAACAACTCATGAAGACAAAGGAGTGCCTTTCCACTTGATCACTTGGTTGCATACACCACCGAACGGATAGCACGATATTTTCCTACCTCGGAGACTCCATGAAGTGTGAAGATTCAAAGAGTAATATTGACTTGCGGATTCTATTTGTTGGTCTAGAAATAGACTTCGTTTTGGATTTTTTTATTTGGTTTCTTTAATGTTGTTTTTTTTTGTTAGTATTTGAGAGGTGCGCAGTTTGCATGCAAACTGCGCGCTCATGCCAAATTTTTCACGTTAGTCTTTTGGCATTTTTGTAAAACACTTGGGGTTTTTAATCCCTCTTTTTTGGATGAGAAGATCACTTTTGATGAATCTTAAACCCT